>JAJJWW010017537.1:0-116177 GCA_023531295.1 Papaver armeniacum
GCAATCCTAGTATCCTTCTTAATCATCTTTTATAGTTCATTTTGCCTCAGTCTTGCAACCTTCAATGCAGTCGTAAAGACTATAAACAAAAGCTTTGTATCTCTTTCACGTCACCTGAATTCAGTCGAGAAGCTTAGAATAACCTAGCATCCTCTAGTTCCCTGTGGAAACACCTGTGCTTGCCACTGCCTTCAAGGCTCTGTGCACTTGCAGATTAAGACATAGGAAAAGCCTCTTTTAGCTCCTATCAGGATATGGAAGACCTATGGTCATATCGCTACCTTGAGCGTAGTGAAGTGCTGTTCGTACGCCTTGGTTTCCGTAGTGAACTGTCTTTTGCCATTGATTGCTGAGATGGAGAAAATGTCCATCCGTGCTGCTGTGGGAGAACATGGTGTCCACCTATGAATCCTTGGAGTTTAATATTAGCTGGTTGCGGCATCATCTCAATATTGTGAAGGTCGACAAAGCTGGTATTCTTGCAGATGTGATTCCTGCCACAAAAGCCATGCTGGAAGAGGAGAAAGCTTTGTCCTTGGAGTCTCCGAGGATTGAAGAGTTAACTCGTGACTTGAAGAGTAGGACTGAAAGATATCATGGTCGATTGAAGATGATATTTTGTAGGGATTATAATTTATTAGATGGGCTTTTCTGACTTGTATCACGAAGTTTGAAGGCTCCTCTATTTTTGATGTAGCATGTTGCATGAAAGTGATTAGGCGTAGTATGCCTTAAGCCACTTTCCGTTGATGACTGCCTCTAGCTTTCCCCCATCTTCTTTGATAATCTTGTAGTAACCACTGTCATACGCTTTAGTGATCATGTACGACTCTTCCCATTTGGGAGAAAACTTCATCCGATGCATCTTGCTTTGGATGTGTTTGGCGGTTTTTAGCACCAGCATCTCCTTCCTTAAAAACCCCGGATTTTACATGGCCGTTGTATGCCCCGGAAATCCGTTCGTATGCTTGTGCATGTTCCTCCTCCCGGGATCTTCTGGAGTCTATAATATCTAGTTTTGCGCTGGCCTTGAGTGTTTCGGCTTCATTCCACTGAGGTCCACTTGCTGCGGTGATTCTTGGCAGACAGGATCTTGATTTCCGCTGGGGAGGATCGCGTCCGTACTGCAGACAAGGGAGTAGGGAGACATGCCGGTGGAGCTTCTAGGAGATGCTCAGACGCCCAGAGAGCCATTGAAATTGCTCGTGCAGTCCCGGGATTGTCGTGTCTTGTTTCTACTGAGGATCTCGGCTCGGAGTCTTGTTGGTACTTTCGGCTTGCCCATTTCCCTGGGATAGTAGATGGTAGAGAAGACTTGTTTTAATGTCGTACCTCTCAAGTAGTTCCTGTACTTGCTTGTTAGCAAAAGGCGTGCCGTTGTCGGTGACGACGTGTTTAGGTACGCCAAAACGGCATATGATGTGTTCCTTGAAGAACGCCGCGATCGTGGCTCCAGTGGTTCCTCTCAGCGGGACAACTTCAACCCACTTGGTAAAGTACTCGGTCGCGGTTATTATGTATTCATGATGTTTTGAGGATGGCGGGTGGATCAAAAAGGTGGCCACGACTACGAAGGTTGGCCACTGCGATCATGATCCTTGACGGGGAGCGTGGTGGCACGACCCTTTGTAAGAAGGAGTGGTGTTGAAGCGGCTTCGGCTCTTGGAGAGGAAGTTGAAACTTAAGGAGCCAAATGCTGCAGACTTATGGAGATAACGCCGGAAGCGAGCGGATGCCGGAGCGAACGTTGAAGCGGAGCGGTGGCTTTGGCGAACGTTGAAGCGAGAGTCAGCTGAGAACGTTGAAGTGGAGCCACTTCCGGAGAGAACGTCAAAACGGCGCCTTGAAACTCTCGAGCCTTGACAGTTACAATTCATTGGTTAGGAGTCCCTGGGCCCATCTATCGATCCGCTTTCCACGAGAGGTTGAGGTTTGGGAACGGCTTCCGGGCCGGAAAAGGCTGCTTTCTTGATGCGGCGGTTGAGGGATGCAAATATGCCTTGACGCTACGCCTGGAGAAATATAGAATCTCACATAACTTTGCCTCGATTTTGGAGAAGTCGTTCCCGATCTTTACGTGTGATGAAATTGGATTGCTGATTCCCTTCTATTGGGCGTTCAAGAGCAACGCGAGCCTCTTCATCTATAAACGCACGTCCTGCTGAAGTGCCTTTGTCTTTTCATCAAATCAACAGTGGTAAAAGAAGGTAGGCTTCTTCCGGCTCTTCCAGTACCTTTCCCTGATGGTGGAGTAGCGTCTCTGGTGACGGTTGGAGCTATCGTGCTTGAAGAAACATTGGGTGGCGGAAGCGTCTCGGTTCCGTGATCGTAAGTGTATCGCGCAGATATGGCACAGTTTTTATCACGGAGTGCTCGAGCCATGGCACTGTTTCGAAGGGTGAGGATGGTGCTGCTTTGGCTGGTTGTGGAGCGGAGGAGATGGTGCTGGAAGGGCGCAAGATGTTAGCGCTGGAAGGATGCAAGCCGTTAGCGCAGGGTGTGGTATTGTGGCTGGCATACGCGTGTGGCATATGTGCCTGGCATGCGCGTCAGGTAAGCGCGTCCGGCAAGCGCGTCTGGTAAGCGGGTGGAGGAAGCTTTGTCTTCGATTGACGACATGTGCAACGTGACTGGTCATACCATTTCTAGGGATTTAATCTCGAGCTAGAGGTTCTATTGTGACATGTGTGTAAACTTTGAATTCAACGTTCTTTGGTTTGTTGAAGGTTTCTCTGAGGTTGAGAAGTTTCTGGTCGAAACATTCGAAGGTCATTCCGCAGACATGGTGAAGAAGCATGAAGCGGAATTCAAAAAATTGTGCAGGCAGCTGAAGTTGAAAAGGGCGGCTCTCCAGAGCACGAGGGAGGCCTTTGCTAAGAGGAGCAAGCTGGTAGGCCTCGGAATGTGTATATTTTATGGCCTACGGTGATAACCGCAAGTGCACGGCGTCTATCGGAGACGCGGCAAGTACGGGTCGATCCACAGAGACTTGTGGTGCTCTTGTATGATCTAAGGCTTGCTCTAGACTGAATTCAGGTGATAATGTAACACAATTGTTGTTTTGTGCCGATACGGCTGAATTGTAGTGAAATGAACCTAAACTAAGGTATAGACAGTGACAAAAAGGGCTTGCTAGGTCTTCAAATCCACCTCGACCCTATTGTGCCTTCAACTAAGTTGAAGTTCTTGTTCCTATGCCAGATGAGTGAAGATTGTCAATTCTACCACTTATCTAAAGGGTTTCACCTAGTGACATTTCAATATTCAGCTAAGACACTAACCTAGAGCACTAGTTGTCTAATTAAGCACAACTAGTCAAAAGAATTAGCAATAATCATTGAAGTAAGGGCTGAAACACAATCAACACAGATATAACCTAACTACAGTGTATCCATGGCATTGGTATACACTGTGAGAGAAAAGCATTGAGGTGTTAAATTGAAGCTATCTAATAACATTAAACACTCAAGAACAATCCAACAGAGTTTAAACACAATTTGGAATTAGGTTTCATTGAAACCCCAACAAACTAAATTAAAACATTAAAACCGCAAATTAAAACCTAATTGATACACTGGCAACCCAGGCATAAGCAAAAATAACTTCTACATCATCTATTTATACATGCAAGAAAATCCAAAACTTCAAACCCTAATTTACTTTTAAAATAGAAATTAAAATCAAGATACTCTCACCCATGTCGCTCAACCCACTCTCTCTTCTGTCAATCGCCTCAGAGCAACTCCATGCGTGGCTGTTGTACACACCCTAACCCTAATTATCTCTGACCTAGCTTCTAGGTTAAAGAAGCTATGAGAGAGATGATTCGAGATAGAGAGGAAGAATAAGTGGCTACTGAAGATAGGAGGTAGAGTGGTGGTGGTGGCAGGAGAAGGAGATGGCGGTGATGATGAAGCTCTGCAGTCGGTATGGGAGGAGAGTGGCGGAATGGGTTTTGCAGAGAGGTATGGAGAAGAAAGAGAAGATGGAATAGAGAATAGGGTTTGCTCGACTGGTGTAGGGGTATGGGGGTTTTTGTTGTGGAGCGGATGCATCGAGCTTTGATGAGACTGATGGAGCGAGCGTCAGATCGAGCTGAGGGAGATATGAACGGCTGAGAGAGATTTGGAGTGATCTGGTGTTGCACGGGAGTAGCGAATCTCGATGCGCGTGGAGGCAGCGACCGTAGGATGTAGCCAGGTGTGATCTCAACGGCTCGGGTTGGATGGGCTTGGATCCGGGTCGTGGGTCGGAGATGGATAGCTCGAGCCCATGTCTTGTAGATGAGTTGCTACTCGTTGGGTTGCAACCAATTGCGCGCGGCTTTGGCCGCTCCATAGATTCTCGACTCCATTCTTCGCTCTTTGGCTCCTCAGTTTCCGAGCTTTATTTATTGCCTAAAAACACAAAATTAATTAATACAAATATTTATTCTTGAAAACAAAGAAAACACAGAACTGGGATAATATCTGATTTCTAAGCGCAAAAGATGAGTAAAATGCCAATAAAACGGTGTATAAATATGCACTATTTGGCACTCATCAAATACCCCCAAACCTGAATTTTACTTGTCCTCAAGTGAAACAGAAATGAAGAAATCCTAACTATACCACTGTCGTAGGTCTCTCGAATGCATTTAGCGTATGCATTAAGCCTTTAAACCCCTAGGTGTCCCTAGTGGACGAGTTGTAGTCTCGTGAGGGTTTACAAGAGGTGTACCCACAAAACCTTCTCCAACTTCAGAGTGTAAAAGAGTCTCAAGCCTCCAAGAAGCTATGAGGACATATAGTTTCTGCATACTAGTAACAGGAAGTTAGAACTATCGAAGAACGCATTCTCATCCTTAAGTGCTGAGCGAGAAGTAACCATACCATATGAAAGAATTCGGATTCGATTGTGATCATAAGTCTCAACTTCTGCCTCACCATTAAGGTTTTATGATAATTGCACTCAAAAAAGATCGCTTTTTAGTCTCTCATGTGTGCAGGCAGGAGTAAAGAGAGAAATCCTGCACACGTTGTAGGTAAGAAGGATAACCTTCCGAAATAAAACTGAGACTCCACAGAAGTGTGGACAAAAGAATCTTTTTTTCGATGATCTCTAAGAAAGGAAATCAACCATTAGCAAGGGGTGGGAGTACTCACTCACTTCTCACCCGATCGGCAATTAATATCACTCTCTCATAAGAACCATAGAAACGTCTTCAATCTTCGGTCTTCGGTCTTCAATTGTTGATGACGAACTTCTAAACTTCACAAAACTTGACAATTTTTTTAACTTTTCTACTCAAATTCCTTGTTGTTTGGATTTTTCTTTTTAAATTCTTCTTTACCATGGTGGTAGCAAAAATAAACTACAATATTTTTATTTTTTTTTTTTTTTTTTTTTTTTTTTTTAAATTAAAAAAAGTGAAAATAAAATACAAATAATGAAACAACTAACTCCATGGACAAAGGACTTTAACACTCAATTTTTCCACAACTTGTATTGTCTTGATTTTATAAATTTTATTAATTCTCATCCTATTTTATTTTCTTTTTCTTTGTTGCACAAAAACCTTGGACTACATCAATTTTTCTTTCAATATTCTCGATGATGCTCCGTTTGTTGACGATGATGTGTTTCTATGGGTCTTCTGATTGAGAGAGAGAGTGATGCTAACGGCAAATCGGTATTTAGAAGGAGTTTTCATCTTTAGACGTCACCCTCATGATTGACAAAAACTAGCACTCAAGAGATCAAAAGTAGTGCTGAAATTGGTGCGAAGTTGGGTAGCTCACCATTCCTACCGGAATTTACGTATGGTGACACACACTCTAACAGCTTTTCTAGAAAGTTGCAAAAAATTGAAGGTTGGTGCCTCACTTGATGTAAATTGGGTAGTCTCCACTATGGGTGATCACAATTCTACTACCGAATATCTAACAACACCTAATTCGCCCTCCGGTATGGTTAAATCCAACTTTAACGCTCTAATCAACTAAGGAACCCGATTGCGTTCTCAGGTACTTCTAACTTTTGTTATTTCGGTCAGAATCTCTATGTAAACATAGCTAGAAGCATGCTAGTGACTCTAAAATCTCTAAAAGTTGGAGGTTTTTACAAAAAGGGTTTTTTTTTTTTTTTTTTTTTTTTTTTTTTTTTTTTTTTTTTGTAAAATTATAAGATAAAATAAAAGACTAAAAACTCTAAATGCAAATGCACCCCCAAACCTAAATCAAACATTGTCCTCAATGTGTCGACATATAGAAAAATTTTAAACAGTCACATACCGAGAGAACTATGCTGATAAGAGAAAAGGGAAGAAATTACCGGATGTCGGTAGGAGCAAGGTTGAGCTTCAATAATCAAGGCAAAATCCAACATTCTCAGTGGTGATCATATCAGATTAGCACAAAAAATGCACAAGAAGACTCAACCGATTCAAGAAAGAAAAAATTAACAAGTCCTACTGGATTATATACAATGAAGATAATGTACAGAAACATTAACATTCTTACAAATATAACAAAAAAAATGGGCTTTGGTTTATGTGGGAATTTGGTTTATTGGGCTTTGGTTTGTTGGGCTGATTTGGTTTTGTTGGGATTGATTTGGTTTTTGTGGGGAGTTGGTTTATTGGGCTTTGGTTTGTTTGGGATTTGGTTTGTGTGGGTTTCAATTTTGTGCATATAGCTCATGCACAGAACGAGTTTGTACAACGCCCAGAGAGATACAACCCACAAAAGAAATTGACACTTTATTCTAAGTGTAAGCCCAAAAGGTTGCTTTTTGAATTTGCTTAAGCCTTGTTTGAATAGGTGTATTTCGGCCATGATGATGTGGGCTCGGGTGTGTGCAGACAGCCCAACAGCACGCTGATGTGGGCTGAATGTTGTTGCACAGCCCATTGGACAGCTTGGTTTGGCAATAGCAGCCCAGTTCGATTAACCTAGTGGTTGGGCTTCATGTGTAAGCAGCCCAAATGCACAGCTTATGTGGGCTGGAGGTTTAAAGTGCAAAGCCTAGTGGACAGTGGGCTCAGTTTCGTGCAGAGCCCAGTTCTTAGTGGTGTTGGGCTCAGTTCTGTGCAATCCCAGAAGTGTGGGTTCAGTTAGTGGACAGCCCAGCAACTCAGCTTAGGTGGGCTTCAGGCAGATGCACAGCCCAGTTTTGCAGGCTTCAATTTGTGCAGAGCCAGCAGCTGAGGTTATGCAGCAATTGGGTAGGGTGTGTAGGTTGGCTTATGCACAGCATAAGTCAATCACAACTCACACTTAATGGCTCCTGAATTCTCAAAACTTAGCACATAGAAATGCTTGAATTTCTGGTAGATATCACAAAGACAAAGACAAGATAAAAGTCAACACAAAGACAAAGACAGGTCTACACAAAGACTGGCCTGCTGTTGGCAGGTGCAAAAGAGACTCAAAAATTTTGTGATGTGCCCAGGGTTATGGATGTGCTCACTCAAGGTGAAGCATGTGCAGGGTTGTGTTGTTTGAAAAACAATCTAAAATGCTAATGCACTCTGCTATTCACCAACACATTCAAGTACTTGAGGTGCACACAAAGTAACAGCAAATGTACAAGCCCAATATATTTGCAATGTAAACAAACTTCACAAATGGATCAATTAAATTGGCAAATAATCAGTATTGGCACTTCACAGCATGCACAGGGATTGCAGGTAATGGCTTAGCAAGGTGTGGATTTAGACTTCATAGATTTAGCAAGTCAGCAAACAACCAATGCTAGCACTGGCCAGCAAGCTCAGTGGGGTCAATTGAGCTCAAACTCAGAGATCATGCACCGGCCCAGCAATTTGCAGTGGCATACAGGGGTCTGTCAACACTTGGTTTTCCAAGGGATAGCTCCACACTTGCAGCTTCAGGGGGCTAGCAAGGGAGCAGGGTAGCTAATGCGACAGGGGAGTATGGCAGCAAGGTTGGTTCAACAGGTGTGAGTAATACCTAGCAAGTTTGCTAATTTCTCATGTGATCATGGCTCAACAGATTCAACAAGTCACATGATATTCAAGGTCTATTTCCAGTTATGCACAGATAAGGTTGACAGCCAAGCTTAGGATTGACATCACAAGACAAGTCACAGAGCATGCAAGAACTTGGTAGACACTTGGCTAGATGGCTCATACAAATTCTTAAGCACGGTTTAGCATGCACCAGGTTAGCAGGTCTAAATGGCAGAGCTTTTCAAAGTTTAGAAATATAGCTACGGGCCGATAAAGAGTTATGCTCGGGTGGCGACCTTACAAGGTCTCGTTATCATCAACATTCAAACATTCAATGCTACACAAACTCACAAAGTACCGCATTTGGTAAGCTTACCTTATTCACATGTTAATACAAGGTTCAATTACAGACTAACCTCAAGTTCTCGTGCTCCTTGCCTTCCCTTTCTTTGGTTGCTCAAGAAGAAGCAGCAAAGAGGTCTGCGGACAACGAGCTTTCAGTACCTTACGAGTCGCGGGGCTTGCTCGGTTGCACCTTATGCGCCGTTTTCTCTCCAGTGTCAACTGTGCTTTCTCTCCAGTGTTAACTGTGCTTTCTCTCCAGTGTTATACCACTCACTTTCGCACCAAAAGCACAGCAAGCACCTGTACCTGTCTTCTCAGCAAAGCAATCAGTTGCTAGAAATGATACAAGTGAAGAAGCAAGAAAGTATAACACTGCAAAGTTCCAAAGTTTGCACAATGTGATATGCAGAGATGATGGACTGTTTTTTTTTTTTTTTTTACAGGGTGATATATGAGTATGCAGATGGAGCTAACTACAACTAAGTTATTCTAAGACAGGGTAATGATGCAAGTGTTAAAACAAAATGTAATAGAAGATGCAGAAAAAGCAAAATTTCAGCTGAGTTGCACTCAGCTGAGTTAAACTAAGTTACAGCTACAATATACACTACAATGCAGGGCTAAAAGAAATAATGCAGAGAGAATATGTACAGGGTGAGTGAACTCAGTAAAAGCAAGCAATGGATTGACTCAGCACACGCCAAGTCCCCGGCAACGGCGCCAAAAACTTGGTAGGCCTCGGAATGTGTATATTTTATGGCCTACGGTGATAACCACAAGTGCACGGCGTCTATCGGAGACGCGGCAAGTACGGTCGATCCACAGAGACTTGTGGTGCTCTTGTATGATCTAAGGCTTGCTCTAGACTGAATTCAGGTGATAATGTAACACAATTGTTGTTTTGTGCCGATACGGCTGAATTGTAGTGAAATGAACCTAAAATAAGGTATAGACAGTGACAAAAAGGGCTTGCTAGGTCTTCAAATCCACCTCTGACCCCTTTTGTGCCTTCAACTAAGTTGAAGTTCTTGTTTCTATGCCAGATGAGTGAAGATTGTCAATTCTACCACTTATCTAAAGGGTTTCACCTAGTGACATTTCAATATTCAGCTAAGACACTAACCTAGAGCACTAGTTGTCTAATTAAGCACAACTAGTCAAAAGAATTAGCAATAATCATTGAAGTAAGGGCTGAAACACAATCAACACAGATATAACCTAACTACAGTGTATCCATGGCATTGGTATACACTGTGAGAGAAAAGCATTGAGGTGTTAAATTGAAGCTATCTAATAACATTAAACACTCAAGAACAATACAACAGAGTTTAAACACAATTTGGAATTAGGGTTTCATTGAAACCCCAACAAACTAAATTAAAACATTAAAACTGCAAATTAAAACCTAATTGATACACTGGCTAACCCAGGCATAAGCAAAAATAACTTCTACATCATCTATTTATACATGCAAGAAAATCCAAAACTTCAAACCCTAATTTACTTTTAAAATAGAAATTAAAATCAAGATACTCTCACCCATGTCGCTCAACCCACTCTCTCTTCTGTCAATCGCCTCAGAGCAACTCCATGCGTGGCTGTTGTACAAACCCTAACCCTAATTATCTCTGACCTAGCTTCTAGGTTAAAGAAGCTATGAGAGAGATGATTCGAGATAGAGAGGAAGAATAAGTGGCTACTGAAGATAGGAGGTAGAGTGGTGGTGGTGGCAGGAGAAGGAGATGGCGGTGATGATGAAGCTCTGCAGTCGGTATGGGAGGAGAGTGGCGGAATGGGTTTTGCAGAGAGGTATGGAGAAGAAAGAGAAGATGGAATAGAGAATAGGGTTTGCTCGACTGGTGTAGGGGTATGGGGGTTTTTGTTGTGGAGCGGATGCATCGAGCTTTGATGAGACTGATGGAGCGAGCGTCAGATCGAGCTGAGGGAGATCTGAACGGCTGAGAGAGATTTGGAGTGATCTGGTGTTGCACGGGAGCAGCGAATCTCGATGCGCGTGGAGGCAGCGACCGTAGGATGTAGCCAGGTGTGATCTCAACGGCTCGGGTTGGATGGGCTTGGATCCGGGTCGTGGGTCGGAGATGGATAGCTCGAGCCCATGTCTTGTAGATGAGTTGCTACTCGTTGGGTTGCAATCAAGCGCGCTGGGGCTTTGGCTTCTCGCTCTATAGATTCTCGACTCCAATTCTTCGCTCTTTGGCTCCTCAGTTTCTCCGAGCTTTATTTATTGCCTAAAAACACAAAATTAATTAATACAAATATTTATTCTTGAAAACAAAGAAAACACAGAATCTGGGATAATATCTGATTTCTAAGCGCAAAAGATGAGTAAAATGCCAATAAAACGGTGTATAAATATGCACTATTTGGCACTCATCAAATACCCCAAACCTGAATTTTACTTGTCCTCAAGTGAAACAGAAATGAAGAAATCCTAACTATACCACTGTCGTAGGTCTCTCGAATGCATTTAGCGTATGCATTAAGCCTTTAAACCCCTAGGTGTCCCTAGTGGACGAGTTGTAGTCTCGTGAGGGTTTACAAGAGTTGTACCCACAAAACCTTCTCCAACTTCAGAGTGTAAAAGAGTCTCAAGCCTCCAAGAAGCTATGAGGACATAGAGTTTCTGCATACTAGTAACAGGAAGTTAGAACTATCGAAGAACGCATTATCATCCTTAAGTGCTGAGCGAGAAGTAACCATACCATATGAAAGAATTCGGATTCGATTGTGATCATAAGTCTCAACTTCTGCCTCACCATTAATGTTTTATGATAATTGCACTCAAAAAGATCGCTTTTTTAGTCTCTCATGTGCAAAAAGGTGGAGTAAAGAGAGAAATCCTGCACACGTTGTAGGTAAGAAGGATAACCTTCCGAAATAAAATCTGAGACTCCACGTATGTGGACAAAAAGAATCTTTTTCGATGATCTCTAAGAAAGGAAATCAACCATTAGCAAGGGGTGGAGTACTCACTCACTTCTCACCCGATCGGCAATTAATATCACTCTCTCATAAGAACCATAGAAACGTCTTCAATCTTCGGTCTTCGGTCTTCAATTGTTGATGACGAACTTCTAAACTTCACAAAACTTGACAATTTTTTTAACTTTTCTACTCAAATTCCTTGTTGTTTGGATTTTTCTTTTTAAATTCTTCTTTACCATGGTGGTAGCAAAAATAAACTACAATTTTTTTTTTTTTTTTTTTTTTTTTTTAACTTACAAAAAGTGAAAATAAAATACAAATAATGAAACAACTAACTCCATGGACAAAGGACTTTAACACTCAATTTTTCCACAACTTGTATTGTCTTGATTTTATAAATTTTATTAATTCTCATCCTATTTTCTTTTCTTTGTTGCACAAAAACCTTGGACTATGTCAATTTTTCTTTCAATATTCTGATGATGCTCCGTTTGTTGACGATGATGTGTTTCTATGGGTCTTGCTGATTGAGAGAGAGAGTGATGCTAACGGCAAATCGGTATTTAGAAGGAGTTTTCATCTTTAGACGTCACCCTCATGATTGACAAAAACTAGCACTCAAGAGATCAAAAGTAGTGCTGAATTGGTGCGAAGTTGGGTAGCTCACCATTCCTACCCGAATTTACGTATGGTGACACACTCTAACAGCTTTTCTAGAAAGTTGCAAAAATTGAAGGTTGGTGCCTCACTTGATGTAAATTGGGTAGTCTCCACTATGGGTGATCACAATTCTACTACCGAATATCTAACAAAGACCTAATTCGCCCTCTGGTATGGTTAAATCCAACTTTAACGCTCTAATCAACTAAGGAACCCGATTGCGTTCTCCGGTACTTCTAACTTTTGTTATTTCGGTCGAATCTCTATGTAAACATAGCTAGAAGTATGCTAGTGACTCTAAAATCTCTAAAAGCTGGAGGTTTTTACAAAAGAGTTTTGAATTTTTTTTTTTTTTTTTTTTTTTTTTTTTAAATAAAAGTTTAAAAAGAAGACTAAAAACTCTAAATGCAAATACACCCCCAAACCTAAATCAAACATTGTCCTCAATGTGTCAACAGATAGGAAAAATTTAAACAGTCACATACCATGAGAACTATGTTGAAAAGAGAAAAGGGAAGAGATTACCGGATTGTCGGCGGGAGCAAGGTTGAGCTTCATTAGTCAAGGGTAGAATCCAACATTCTCAACGGAGATCATATCGGATTAGCATAATATATGCGCATGAAGACTCAACCGATTCAAGAAAAGAAAATTTAACAAGTCCTACTGGATATATACAATGAAAATTCACCATACACTAACAATCTAAAGAGTTGAGGATCAACCCAATAGAAAATATATACAAACATCAACAGCCTTACACAGATATAATATGAGAGTGCAAGTAAGACTGTGTATGTGAATGAGTTTCCCCCAAACCTAAACTTGTGAACAGGTGCGGTATTGAGCATAAAATCTTGCAAATTTAAAGGTACATCATGCAAAAGGTCTAACTCGAAATGAGTTTTGCTAATTACAGGCAGACATACACATTCCAACTGTGGCTCCTTAAGAGTGTTATACTTTGATGCAAAATAGTCCAAGAGGACTTGGGAAGCACAAAGCTCTAGGCCTAAGTTAGGCAGTTTTAGAAAAGTTGGTTTTGCAATTTTGTGACAAACTACACCTAGGTTGGGTGAAGGAGTTTCAATTTGTGACTCAGGAGAGAGGTTAGGTACATCTAAGTTGTTTTCATTTTTAAAATCATTTGTACCATCACACACTTTCCTAAAGTCAGAAGAAGGTAAATCATGTTCATTTTCACAGGATAATTGCACAGGTTCCACATCATCATCACATATATGAATATTAGAAGAAGTATCATTCATAGGGTTCACAGAAGAGACACTTAATGTCTCTGAACCTAAAGATTCTACTACATTTTCAAAATACACATGCTCTTCATATTCATCATCATCATCATAGCAAAAATTCATCTCTCCATTCAAAATTGTAGTATTTTTAGTGTACTCATCTACCTCTAGATTAGGTTCATATTCAATGTTAGTTGCATGAGTAAGACTAGAAACACTATTTTCAATCATATCATTTTGTAACTCAATTAGGTTCCTTTGAAGAATCATTTTGAGTTGTTCTATTGAAGGAGAGTCTTCACTAGTGGGTATGCATTCCTCATATGGATATTCATTGTATGGTTGTGCATGAGGTTCACTAGAGAAGGGAAGTTCAAACACGTTGCTATGTGGATGGTCATGCATTGCATTCATTTCAAGCCTAGCATTTTGCTCCATGAGTGTTTCCTTTATTGATTGCAAACTAGGAGTTGGGGGAGTATAAAATTGCTCATCTCCCCACTGTGGTGAATGATGCATGTGTGCATGGTCATAGTCACTTCTAGACAATTCGTACATTTGATTATCATGGTTTTCCCTAGACTGCCTAAAATCATGCAAAATATAACAGTACTCAGCAGGGTGGTCTAAGCTACCACATAAGGTACAAGTATACATTGCATAGTGTCTAGGGGGATTAGATTTGACAGATTGCTCATGTAATTGCCTTTCTAAAGCGAAACTTGAGCTCTAATTGATCTAGAAGTGATGACTGGGTATGAGGAAAGTGTTCATTTTCAACCTATGGTGGATGATGCATGTGCTCATAATGATTAGGGAATGTGAGGTCGGGGCCCCGAGAAGGCGCATAAAATTCCCTAAAATCACTATGGTATGTGGGAGTTCATCTCGTGAAGCGTGCCCGTAAGCACGCTCTCTAAGGGATTTGTTTCCATCCCCAGATGCAGACCAAAATCCTGACATGATTTATCAACTCAAATTGAACTCAAAGTCTAGTTTGGTTTATGTGGGTTTTGTTTAGTTTAAATGGGTTTCATTTTGGTTTTTGTGGGCTTCTTTGGTTTATTGGGATTGGATTTGGTTTATTGGGATTAGTTGGGTTATGTGCAACCCAGCTATGTGAGCAAAACCCAACAGTTTGGGTTCTAGCCTAGATGATCTGGCCCAAATTGGCTGCACATTACCTGCATTAGGCCGAAAAATGTATAGCTCAAGTAGTTGGGCTTCGGTTAACGTGCGAGCCCACCGCTCAGATTGGATCAGCAGCCCAGGTTAATGTACAGCCCAGGTTATGTGGGACTGTACAGCCCAGGAGATGTTAAGTGGGCTTCAGTGGTTTAGGCGCAGTAGTTTGTGGGCTTCAGTTGCTGCTCAGCCCAGTAAGTGGGCTTCAGCTTATGCAGCCCAGCTGTATGGCTTGGTGGTTGTGGGCTTCAGCTTATGAATCCCAGCAGCTCAGTGAGTTAACAGCCTAGTTTGAGTTCTTGTGGGCTCAGTTTGGTGTAAGCCCAAGCTATGAAAAACTCAGTGGTTTGCACAGATGCACAACTTCTATGCACAGGTTGTGTGCAGGCTTCAGATTACAGAGATTAGCACAGCCTAGTGCTTGCGACTTAGCACAATCTAGTGCAAGACTTCAATACAGCACTAGTTTCAGGTTACACACAAATTATCAGGCATGCATTAGCAGTCAACAAGTTCAGTTGATATCAACTTTATGCACAGGGTGGCTTATGCTCAGGTTGCCAAGGGAGACACAACACAGCTCTATATGCAGCTCTGGTTTGCACAGAGCAAGGCACTTTTTTTTTTACTCAGCTCAGCCTAGGAGTTACACACCTCGCAGAAGCTATTCAATTTCCAAAGATCAGGTACACAGGAGCGTAAATACTACTAAGGTATATAAAGACTTTGCAGTATGCTCAGGGTATGCAAGGGGTGTGTGTACTATCTAGCACAGATTATAGCATGTATTCGGGGTCAATCAGGTTGGCTCACAGACCACACAGATTCACAGGCTTTTTACTAGATCTTTCACCAGGCTCAACAGGTCACAGCAGGAGTGCAGATGTGCAAACTTTGGAAACCTCAGTTGTGGCTCAAACTCACAGCTTCAGGGGGCTGAGGTTGAGCACAACAGGGTTTCACACAAGGCACAGGGCAGAGCTCAGGGTAGCAAAATAGCTAGTTCCAGGCAAGGATAGCTCACAGTTTCTGTGGAGTCAACTCACTCAGTTGACTTCACTTAACTTTCACAGACTAAGCTCACAGCCTGCAGCTTCAGGGAGCTAGCAAGGTATTACAGCTCATGCAAATGTGTTGGTAGATGCACATGATCAGGCTGGCAGGCTTCACAGATTTAGGGCTTAACACAATGTAAGCATGCATAAGGTCACAAGCAGAGATGGAGCACAAGGGAGAGCCACAGGGCTTGTTATCGCAATTCTCAAAGCGGATGCATACAAAGTACAGGGAGCTCAATTGTTATGAAAAAGGTTTAATTGTGACAAAGCCAAATAGGGTAGCTCCACACTTGCTGCTTCAGGGGGCTAGCAAGGTGGTAGATGGCTCACAAGGCTCACAGGGTTATTCAATCTTACCTCAAGTTCAGTGAGCATCAGCTGCTCCTTCTTCAAGTACCTTCAGCACGACACAGTGGATTTCCTTGTTTTGCTGAGAGCTGTTGCAACACCTGTGACTCAAAGAAAATATTCAGTACACAGATTTGCACAGGTGAAGCAAGGGTGTAACAACCAACTAATTAGAGCTGCAAAATATTGATGAAAACAATTTCAGCTACCTTTAAGCAAGCAACTATGATGAACCAAATGCAAAATTTTATGAACAGCTGGGTAACTAAGCTACACTACAAGGCTGGTTGCAGATATAATTGAAGATATGCAATTAAGATCAAATAGAATGCAAATGGAGTTAAGATAAACTAGCTAAGATGCGATGACAGGATGCAATTCAGATGAGCTTACTAAGAATGCAATGAGAAAACAGATGAGGATACTAAATGCTAAATACAATGTATAAATGCAAAGACAGATGCTAAATGCAATGATTCAAGGTTAATATGTACATGGTGAGTGGAAATCAGTAAAGGAAGCAATTTATCAACTTAGCACATGCCAAGTCCCCGGCAACGGCGCCAAAAACTTGGTAGGCCTCGGAATGTGTATAAATTATGGCCTACATGTTATAATTCGCAAGTGCACGGCGTCTGTTGGAGACGCGGCAAGTACGGGTCGATCCCACAAGGACTTGTAGTGCTCTAAGGTTGATCAAGGCTTACTTCCACTGAATGCAGGCAAGGTAATGTGACAGAACTATAAGTTGGTGTTTTTGTTGCCGAAACGGCTGAGTTTGAAGTGCAGTGAACCTAAACTAAAGTAAACTGTGACAACGGGAATGCTAGGTTTTCAAATCCACCTCTGAATTCCTACTATGTGCTCAACTAGTTGAGTGTCTTGTTCCTATGCCGTAAGTATAAAGTGTCAATTTTTACCACCTATTTAGGGAGTTTCTCCTAGTGATAACTCAAATAATGGCTAAGGCACTAATCCTAAGTACTAGTTGTCTAATTAAGCACAACTAGTCGGGGAATTAGTATTAAAAATAAAAGCAAGAGCTGAAACACTCTCAACTCAGTATTAACCTAACTACAGTGCATCCATGGCATTGGCATGCACTGTGAGAGAAAAGGGTTGAGGTGTTAAAATTGAAGCTATCTAATAACATTAAACACTCAAGAACAATCCAACAGAGTTTAAACACAATTTGGAATTAGGGTTTCATTGAAACCCCAACAAACTAAATTAAAACATTAAAACTGCAAATTAAAACCTAATTGATACATCGGCTAACCTGCATAAGCAAAAATAACTTCTACATCATCTATTTATACATGCAAGAAAATCCAAAACTTCAAACCCTAATTTACTTTTAAAATAGAAATTAAAATCAAGATACTCTCACCCATGTCGCTCAATCCACTCTCTCTTCGTCAATCGCCTCGAGCAACTCCATGCGTGGTCGTTGTACAAACCCTAACCCTAATTATCTCTGACCTAGCTTCTAGGTTAAAGAAGCTATGAGAGAGATGATTCGAGATAGAGAGGAAGAATAAGTGGCTACTGAAGATAGGAGGTAGAGTGGTGGTGGTGGCAGGAGAAGGAGATGGCGGTGATGATGAAGCTCTGCAGTCGGTATGGGAGGAGAGTGGCGGAATGGGTTTTGCAGAGAGGTATGGAGAAGAAAGAGAAGATGGAATAGAGAATAGGGTTTGCTCGACTGGTGTAGGGGTATGGAGGTTTTTGTTGTGGAGCGGATGCATCGAGCTTTGATGAGACTGATGGAGCGAGCGTCATATCGAGCTGAGGGAGATATGAACGGCTGAGAGAGATTTGGAGTGATCTGGTGTTGCACGGGAGCAGCGAATCTCGATGCGCGTGGAGGCAGCGACCGTAGGATGTAGCCAGGTGTGATCTCAACGGCTCGGGTTGGATGGGCTTGGATCCGGGTCGTGGGTCGGAGATGGATAGCTCGAGCCCATGTCTTGTAGATGAGTTGCTACTCGTTGGGTTGCAACTGTTGCGCGCGCGGGCTTTGGCTTTCTGCTCCATAGATTCTCGACTCCAATTCTTCGCTCTTTGGCTCCTCAGTTTCTCCGAGCTTTATTTATTGCCTAAAAACACAAAATTAATTAATACAAATATTTATTCTTGAAAACAAAGAAAACACAGAATCTGGGATAATATTTGATTTCTAAGCGCAAAAGATGAGTAAAATGCCAATAAAACGGTGTATAAATATGCACTATTTGGCACTCATCACAAGCCGCTGTTGGAAAACTTTCCTTGAATACATTTCTGTATTTTGAACTTCTTATTTTTAGGGTTTTTTTTTTTGAAAGGCAAATGGAAACGCCTGGTTTATGGTTTTGATTTTCTGGATTTTTGGGGTTGACAGATAAATGTTACCTTGATGGTTTTGGATTATTCTCTTGGAATGAATTGTATTTGGAAATGATGTTGTCTTGGTTATGATTGAAAGTGTTGCAAGCATCCCAGGAAAACCATGGAACCGTGTGTTTGGTAGATGACATGGGGTGAAACATAACATGGCTATTGGTTTTATCATTCCCGTGAAAACTTGAAAGAGCGAACCATGTATCTTGTCTAGGTAGGACTTACTTGGTTTTTTAGGTCTCTTGATGAAAAGGAAACCTTCCAGGTGCACAACCGAGTTTTATGGGAAACACCGTCGTGGAAAGTCCCCAGTTTTACTGAGCTGTCTGATAACCGAGCCATTGATCCTTGGGCGAATCGTCTATTTCTATCCTCTGGGAACACCGTCGTGGAAAGTCCCCAGTCATCCCTTGTCGCGTCATGACTAATAATCGAGTCGTCGGGTAGGCGAGTCGGAGTGGATCGCCTTCCTCTACCATCTTGACATCTGGGTCGAAGAATGAGATCACTGGTTGAAAATTGACTTTGTAACCGAAAGATCGAACCTCCCGCTGTGGTCGCCAATTATTTATGGGTAAAAATCGTTTCTGCCGATTTTGGTAAATTCGGTAGGTGAGTGAGAAACTGGTTTAAACCCTAAACAAATGTGTTGCACGTGAGCGCTTTCTAGATTCGAGAGTTCAATCTGTACAAGTCCGGCCTAAACCAAGAAATGGCCGTTCCAGACTTGCTTCGGTCACAAAGTGGAGGAGAAGGGTTGATTTGGGGAGGGAAGCAAAGAAAGGTGTTGAGACCAGAATAATTCCGGGAGAGTAGTATCTCGACTTGTATCAGAAAGTGAAAGCTTAGGAAGCTTGCAAGATATGAAAGCTTTTGGAGAGCTTTCAAAGTTTCCTTTTCGAGAGTGTTGTATTTTTCTCGACCGAGACTTGTTGTACGGTGGAAATAGGTAAGACCTATTTATACAAGTCGAGATTGAAACGTACCTCCCGGCCTCATGAAGGAAGAGAGTAAAGGGTGAAATAATGGAAGGAGGTGGTAACCGTGATGGTGTTTATGGGAGAAAACGTTTTCACCATTATTTCCTCATTTATTTGACCGCTTTATTCCTATTCACGCTTTCTTAATGTGAGCGTAGTGTACGTACATCTTTGTGACCGCCAAACCAAAACCCTAGAAAGCATCCCCCAGTTTGTGTTGATGTCTCGAGTGTTGGTTGCACCTTGAGTGCAAGTGGCGCGTGTGGCATGTGCCACTGGCATGTGCGGAATGCCTTTGTTGCGGGTTGCACCTTGAGTGCAAGTGGCAATGCCAGAGCTGCTAGTGGCGTGTGTGGCATGTGCCAATGGCATGTGCGGAATGCCTTGGTGGTAGGTTGTACGCTGAGTGTAAGTAGCAATGCCAGAGCTGCTAGTGGCGTGTGTGGCAAGTGCCAATGGCGTGTGCAGAATGCCTTGGTGGTAGGTTGCACGGTTTGCAAGTTAGGCTACCAGCGATGCATGTTGGCATGTGCCAATGGCATGCGTGGCCAATTTGGGTCACGACCTGGTAGGAAAAGCTACCAGCGAGCGTGTTGGCATATGCCAATGGGATGCGTGGCCAATTTGGGTCACGGCCTGGTAGGAAAAGCTACCAGCGAGCGTGTTGGCATGTTCCAATGGCATGCATGACTAATTTGGGTCAGGACCTGGTAGGAAAAGCTACCAGTGAGCGTGTTGGCATGCGCCAATGGCATGCGTGGACAATTTGGGTCACGGCCTGGTAGGAAAAGCTACCAGCGAGCGTGTTGGCATGTGCCAATGGCATGCGTGGCCAATTTAGGTCGCGGCCTGGTAGGAAAAGCTACCAGCGAGCATGTTGGCATGTGCCAATGGCATGCGTGGCCAATTTGGGATGCGTCCTGGTAGGAAAAGCTACCAGCGAGCGTGTTGGCATGTGCCAATGGCATGCGTGACAAATTTGGGTCGCGTCCTGGTAGGAAAAGCTACCAGTGAGCGTGTTGGCATGTGCCAATGGCATGCGTGGACAATTTGGGTCGCGTCCTGGTAGGAAAAGTTACCAGCGAGCGTGTTGGCATGTGCCAATGGCATGCGTGGCCAATTTGGGTCGCGTCCTGGTAGGAAAAGCTACCAGCGAGCGTGTTGGCATGTGCCAATGGTATGAGTGGCCAATTTGGGTCGCGTCCTGGTAGGAAAAGCTACCAGCGAGCGTGTTGGCATGTGCCAATGGCATGCGTGGCCAATTTGGCCTAGGTTGCATGGTTTGCAAGCCTAGGCGCGAGCTCCATTTTGGCATGGCGTGGCTAGGGCCAAGGTAAGGGTGCTTTGCTTGGCGTGGAGTGACTAGCGTAGCTAGGGCCAAGGCTTGGTTTGGCGTGCATTTGGCATGGCGCGGCTAGCTCGGTCTAAGTGTGGCTGGCATGATTTTCCATTTGCACGGAGGTGCGGCTAGCATGGTTGGCATGCTTTGGCGCGTTTGTTGTGACTAGCATAGCTAGGGCCAAGGCAGAGTGCGTTTGGCATGGCGCGGCTAGCTTGGGCTAGGTGTGGCTTGCATGATTTGCCATTGGCACGGAGGTGCGGCTAGCATGGTTTGCATGCTTTGGCGCGTTTTGGTGTGGCTGGCATGATTTGCCATGGGCATAGAGGTGCGGCTAGCATGGTTGGCATGCTTCGGCGCGTTTGGTATGGTTTGTCATGATTTGCCATTGGCATAGAGGTGCGGCTAGCATGGTTGGCATGCTTGGCGGCGTTTGGTATGGCTGGCATGATTTGCCATTGGCATAGAGGTGCGGCTAGCTTAGGCTAGGTGTGGTGGCATGATTTGCCATTGGCACGGAGGTGCGGCCAGCATGGTTGGCTTGCTTTGGCGCGTTTGGTGTGACTAGCATAGCTAGGGCCAAGGCAGAGTGCGTTTGGCATGGCGCGGCTAGCTTGGGCTAGGTGTGGCTGGCATGGTTTACCATTGGCACAGAGGTGCGCCTAGCATGGTTAGCATGCTTTGGCGCGTTTGGTGTGGCTAGCATAATTTTCCATTGGCACAGAGGTGCGGCTAGCTTGGGATAGGTGTGGCTGGCATGATTTGCTATTGGCACGGAGGGGAATTAGGGTTTTGTTCGTTGTAACCCTAATTTG
Organism: Papaver armeniacum; assembly: GCA_023531295.1. Lineage (NCBI taxonomy): Eukaryota > Viridiplantae > Streptophyta > Magnoliopsida > Ranunculales > Papaveraceae > Papaver > Papaver armeniacum. The sequence continues at coordinate 21,263 of JAJJWW010017537.1, forward strand.
AAAAAATACCCCCTATTAATTACTGACTACATGCATTAAATGTTCTAATAAATATGTCATCGGTGACATTAGGTTATTTGGGGTTTTACGATTTTACCCTTTGTTCAAAATCCACCATCAACAAGAGAAACTGGTTTAAACCCTAAACAAATGTGATGCACGTGAGCACTTTATAGATTCGAGAGATCAATTTGTACAAGTCCGGCATAAACCAAGAAATGGCCGTTCCAGACTTGCTTCGGTCACAAAGTGGAGGAGAAGGGTTGATTTGGGGAGGGAAGCAAAGAAAGGTGTTGAGACCAGAATAATTCTGAGAGAGTAGTATCTCGACTTGTATCAGAAAGTGAAACCTTTGGAAGCTTGCGAGAGATGAAAGCTTTTTTGGAGAGCTTGCAAAGTTGCCTTTTCTGAGAGTGATGTGTTTTTCTCCTGACCGAGACTTGTTGTCTGGTGGAAATAGGTAAGACCTATTTATACAAGTCGAGATTGAAACGTACCCTGGCCTCATGAAGGAAGAGAGTAAAGGGTGACATAATGGGAGGAGGTGGTAACCGCATGGCGTTTATGGGTGAAAACGTTTTCACCATTATTTCCTCATTTATTTGACCGCTTTATTCCTATTCACGCTTTCTTAATGTGAGCGTAGTGTACGCTGCATGCTGTGACCGCCAAACCAAGACCTGAAAGCATCCCCCGGTTTGTGTTGATGTCTCGAGTGTTGGTTGCACCTTGAGTGCAAGTGGCGCTGCTAGGGGCGCGTGTGGCATGTGCCACTGGCATGTGCGGAATGCCTTTGTTGCGGGTTGCACCTTGAGTGCAAGTGGCAATGCCAGAGCTGCTAGTGGCGTGTGTGGCATGTGCGGAATGCCTTGGTGGTAGGTTGTACGTTGAGTGTAAGTGGCAATGCCAGAGCTGCTAGTGGCGTGTGTGTCAAGTGCCAATGGCATGTGCGGAATGCCTTGGTGGTAGGTTGCACGGTTTGCAAGTTAGGCTACCAGCGTGGGTTTTGGCATGTGCCAATGGCGTGGACGGCTATTAGGGCTATGTCCTAGTAAGAAAAGCTACCAGCGATGCATGTTGGCATGTGCCTATGGCATGCGTGGCCAATTTGGGTCACAACTTGGTAGGAAAAGCTACCAGCGAGCGTGTTGGCATGTGCCAAGGCATGCGTGGCCAATTTGGGTCACGGCCTGGTAGGAAAAGCTATCAGCGAGCGTGTTGGCATGTGCCAATGGCATGCGTGGCCAATTTGGGTCACGACCGGGTAGGAAAAGCTACTAGCGAGCGTGTTGGCATGTGCCAATGGCATGCGTGGCCAATTTGGGTCGCGTCCTGGTAGGAAAAGTTACCGGCGAGCGTGTTGGCATGTGCCAATGGCATGCGTGGCCAATTTGGGTCTCCTACTGGTAGGAAAAGCTACCGGCGAGCGTGTTGGCATGTGCCAATGGCATGCGTGGCCAATTTGGGTCACTACTGGTAGGAAAAGCTACCGAGCGTGTTGGCATGTGACAATGGCATGCGTGGCAGTTTGGGTCGCGTCTGGTAGGAAAAGCTACCGTAAATGAGCGTGTTGGCATGTGCCAATGGCATGCGTGGCCAATTTGGGTCGCGTCCGGTAGGGAAAAGCTACCCGAGCGTGTTGGGATGTGCCAATGGCATGCGTGGCCAATTTGGGTCGCGTCCTGGTAGGAAAAGCTACCCGGCGAGCGTGTTGGCATGTGCCAATGGCATGCGTGTCCAATTTGGGTCGCATCCTGGTAGGAAAAGCTACCAGCGAGCGTGTTGGCATGTGCCAATGGTATGCATGGCCAATTTGGGTCGCGTCCTGGTAGGAAAAGCTACCAGAGCGTGTTGGCATGTGCCAATGGCGTGCGTGGCCAATTTGGGTCGCGTCCTGGTAGGAAAAGCTACCAGCGGGCGTGTTGGCATGTGCCAATGGCGTGCGTGGCCAATTTGGGTCGCGTCCTGGTAGGAAAAGCTACCAGCGGGCGTGTTGGCATGTGCCAATGGCATGCGTGGCCAATTTGGGTCGCGTCCTGGTAGGAAAAGCTACCAGCGAGCGTGTTGGCATGTGCCAATGGCATGCGTGGCCAATTTGGGTCGCGTCCTGGTAGGAAATGCTACCAGCGAGCGTGTTGGCATGTGCCAATGGCATGCGTGGCCAATTTGGGTCGCGTCCTGGTAGGAAAAGTTACCAGCGAGCGTGTTGGCATGTGCCAATGGCATGCGTGGCCAATTTGGCCTAGGTTGCATGGTTTGCAAGCCTAGGCGCGGGCGCCATTTTGGCATGGCGTGGCTAGGGTAGCTAGGGCCAAGGCAGAGTGCGTTTGGCATGGCGCGGCTAGCTCGGGCTAAGTGTGGCTGGCATGATTTGCCATTGGCACGGAGGTGCGACCAGCATGGTTGGCATGCTTTGGCGCGTTTGGTGTGACTAGCATAGCTAGGGCCAAGGCAGAGTGCGTTTGGCATGGCGCGGCTAGCTTGGGCTAGGTGTGGCTGGCATGATTTGCCATTGGCACGGAGGTGCGGCTAGCATGGTTGGCATTCTTTGGCGCGTTTTGGTGTGGCTGGCATGATTTGCCATTGGCATAGAGGTGCGACTAGCTTGGGCCAGGTGTGGCTGGAATGATTTGCCATTGGCACGGAGGTGCGGCTAGCATGGTTGGCATGCTTTGGCGTGTTTGGTGTGGCTGGCATGACTTGCCATTGGCACAGAGGTGCGGCTAGCTTGGGCTAGGTGTGGCTGGCATGATTTGACATTGGCACGGAGGTGCGGCTAGCATGGTTGGCATGCTTTGGCGCGTTTTGGTGTGACTAGCATAGCTAGGGCCAAGGCAGAGTGCGTTTGGCATGGTGTGACTAGCATAGCTAGGTGTGGCTGGCATGATTTGCCATCGGTACGGAGGGGAATTAGGGTTTTGTTCGTTGTAACCCTAATTTGAAAAAATACCCCCTATTAATTACTGACTACATGCATTAAATGTTCTAATAAATGTGTCACCGGTGACATTAGGTTATTTGGGGTTTTACGATTTTACCCTTTGTTTAAAAACCACCATCAACAGCGAGTTAAACTCAGCTCGAAATATCAAATGTGTATAACATAAAAGTCTATATATCTATATGACTTAGTCTCATTAGGAGATAAAATAGAATAGAATTCTGAGTAATAGATAAGTTTTAGTCTCCAAATACCTTTTTTGATGATGTTCCTCCAAGCTCTCTTCAGTAAATATTCATCTTCAATCGATGAATGCCGTGAAGTCTAAAGCTCAACTACACATCTATAAGTAGACTAGAAATCAAGAATATAGTTTTGATAAACTAAACTTGACAAACAAGCTTGAGATAGCAACGCTTGCGAGTTCGACCGAGCAATACTCTAATCGTTTGAGATGTAAAATATCGAATGGATGGTTCTAAGTGGATTCGCAACCTATTATGGAACTCGCTTGCAAGATTACCATATCAGACCCAACGTTCGTCCGGTGAGGTTGAGATGTCAAATATCAAATTGGATGGTTCCTGAGTGGATTCTGCCACCTATTATGTAACTCATCTTGAAAGATTACCATATACAGACCCAATGTTCTCGTCCAGGTGAGGGTTGAGATGTCAAATATCAGAATGGATGGTTCCTGAGTGGATTCTGCAACCTATTATGGAACACAATTTACAATAATACCATACACAGACCCAATATTCTCGTCCATGTGAGGTATGAGATGTCAAATATCAGATTGGATGGTTCCTAAGTGGATTCTGCCAGCTATTATTGAAATCAACTTGCTAAATTACCATATACAGACCCAATATTCTCGTCCAGGTGAGGTTTAAAATGTCAAATATCAGATTGGATGGTTCCTAAGTGGATTCTGCCACCTATTATGGAGCTCAGGTTGCAAGATTATCATATACAGACCCAATGTTCTCGTCCCGGTGAAGTTGAGATGTCAAATATCATATTGGATGGTTCCTGAGTGAATTCTGCAACCTGTTATGGAACTCATCTTGCAAGATTACCACATACAGACCCAATGTGCTCGTCCAGGTGAGGTTTGAGATGTTAAATATCAGATTGGATGGTTCTTAAGTGGATTCTGCAACCCATTATGGAACTCAACTTGCAAGCTTACCATATACAGACCCAATGTTCTTGTCCAGCTGAAGTTTGAGATGTCAAATATCAGATTGGATGGTTCTTAGTGGATTCTGTAACCTATTATGGAACTCAGCTTGCAAGATTACCATATATAGACCCAATGTTCTCGTTCAGGTGAGTTTTGAGATGTCAAATATCAGATTGGATGGTTCTTAGTGGATTCTGCAACCTATTATGGAACTCAGCTTGCAAGCTTACCATATACATACCCAATGTTCTCGTCCAGGTGAGGTTTGAGATGTAAAATATCAGATTGGATGCTTCCTGAGTGGATTCTGCCACCTATTATGGAACTTAGCTTGCAAGATTACCATATGCAGACCCAATGTTCTCGTCCAGGTGAGGTATGAAATGTCAAAATCAGATTGTATGGAACCTGAGTGGATTATGCAACCTATTATGGAACTCAGCTTGTAACATTACCATATACAAACCCAATATTCTCATCCAGGTGAGGTTTGAGATGTCAAATATCAGATTGGATGGTTCCTAAGTGGATTCTGCAACCTATTATGGAACTCATCTTGCTAGATTACCATATATGGACCCCATGTTCTCGTCCAGGTGAGGTTTGAGATGTCAAATATCAGATTATATGGTTTCTAAGTGGATTGTGCCATCTATTATGGAAATAAGATTGCAAGATTACCATATACAGACCCAATGTTCTTGTCCCGATGAGGTTAAGATGTCAAATATCATATTGGATGGTTCCTGAGTGAATTCTGCAACCTATTATGGAACTCAGCTTGCAATATTACCATATACAGACCCAATGTGCTCGTCCAGGTGAGGTTTGAAGTGTTAAATATAAGATTGGATGGTTCTTAAGTGGATTCTGCAACCTATTATGTAACTCATCTTGCAAGCTGACCATATACAGACCCAATGTTCTCGTCCAGGTGAAGTTTAAAATTTCAAACATCAGATAGGATGGTTCTTAGTGGATTCTGTAACCTATTATGGAACTCAGCTTGAAAGATTACCATATATAGATCCAATGTTCTCGTTCAGGTGAGGTTTGAGATGTCAAATATCAGATTGTATAGAACTTGAGTGGATTCTGCAACCTATTATGGAACTTAGTGGTAGGCCTCGGAATGTGTTTAATTTATGACCTACGAGTGATACCGCAAGTGCATGGCGTCTATCGGAGACGCGGCAAGTACGGGTCGAACCACAGAGACTTGTGGTGCTCTATGTGTGATCTAAGGGCTTCTTCAACTGAGTTCAAGTGAGTGACAAAGTAACACAGATGTTTGTGACGATACGGCTGAGTTGTAGTGACTCTAAGCTAAGGCAGAAAAGTAAATTGTAAACGGAAAGCGAGCACTAGGGTGTCGAATCCATCACCTAATCTCAGCTAAGGCAGTTCAAGTTTGATGAAGTTCTCGTCCCTTGAAATGGCAAGTTTGCCATTCATACAGGGTCTCATTGGATGATTATTATCAACTAAGGTAATGAACTGATCCCTAGTATTAGTTGTCTTGTCATAGTACAACTAATCACAGATCGAGTTTCACTACTGAGATGATTAAGCCTATCCTAAATTGGGTATTCTTATCACAATTAAAGTATCTCTCCCAAGCACTAAATGTCTTTTCAGGGTACAAACAGTCTGAGGATCAAAAGCATTCAATGAAGCGTGAATTGTAACAAGATCAACATAGAATTTATCCGACTACGAGAGCATACATGGCATACTCGTGAAGGTAAAATGTTGATTGTTAAGATTATAATTACCCTAAACAATAAAGCACAATCAAGAACAAATCAAAATATGAACTCTACTCATCAAATGATTATGGATTTCATCTAACCCTAGCAATAGAACTCAGAACATGGTTAAGATACAAAATAATTACAAATTGACCTAATTGATACACTGGCTAACCCAGGCATGAACTTCTACACACCCACAGTTCTGCTATTTATACATGCAAGAACCCCCAAAATATCCAACCCTAATTTAATTCAAAAACAGAAATTAATTGCAATATCTTCTCACCCATACTCTCTGCATCGGTTGTTGGCTCTACTCATGCTTCTCTGACTCCCTTGATTGATTTATGAGAAAACCCTAGTCTTGTTTATCTTTAACTTAGCTTCTAGGGTTATGAGAAGCTATTTTAGAGATAAACACAACTTGGGTGTGGCGGAATAGGGGTGGTTGTTGGCTCTGGTATCAGTGGTGGTGATGGTGCGGCTCTGCAACTGGGTTGTCGGGAAAAGGGAGAAGGTGAGGTTGCACAGGTATGGGGGAGAAGAAAAAGAAAGATAGAGAGAAAATGGGTAGGTCGATTAGGGTATAGGGTGTTGGGTGATTCAGTGTATAGCGGATGCATCGAAGTTTTATGAGAAGGCTTCAGCGAGCGTAGGATGTAGCAGCTACGATCTGAACGGCTGAGGGAAGGCTCAGAGTAAACTGGTGTTGAGCGGGAGCATCAATCATTGATGTGCTAGGCGGAGCGACCGTTGGATATAGCTGAGGGAGATCTCAATGGCTCAGAGTGAGCGGGCTCGGATCCGGGTCATGGCTAGCTCAAGCCCATGTCTTCCTTGTTGGGTTGCAACTGATTCGCGCGCGGGCTTTGGCTATCTGCTCCATAGATGCTCGTCTCCAATTTCCTGCTCTTTCAACTCCTCAATTTCTCCGAGCTTTATTTATTACCTAAAAACACAAAATTAATTAATACAAATATTTATTCTTGAAAACAATTAAAACACAGAATCTGGGATAATATCTGATTTCTAAGCGCAAAAGATGAGTAAAATGCCAATAAAACGGTGTATAAATATGCACTATTTGGCACTCATCAAATACCCCCAACTTTGAATTTTACTTGTCCTCAAGTGAAACAGAAATTAAGAAATCCTAACTATACCTGTCGCAGGGTCTCTCGAATGCATTTAGCGTATGCACTAAGCCTTTAAACCCCTAGGTGTCCCTAGTGGACGAGTTGTAGTCTCGTGAGGGTTTACCAGAGGTGTACCAACAAAACCTTCTCTAATTTCAGAGTGTAAAAGAGTCTCAAGCATCCAAGGAGCTATGAGGACATAGAGTTTCTGCATGCTAGTAACAGAAGTTAGAACTATCAAAGAACGCATTCTCATCCTTAAGAGTTGAGCGAGAAGTAACCATACCATATGAAAGAATTCGGATTCGATTGTGATCATAAGCCTCGACTTCTGCCTCACTAATAGGGTTTTATGATAATTGCACTCAAAAAGATCGCTTTTAGTCTCTCATGTGTGCGAGGCAGGAATAAAGAGAGAAATCCCGCACACGTTGTAGGTAAGAAGGATAACCTTCGAAATAATTTCGGAGACTCCACGAAGTGTGGACAAAAAGAATCTTTTTTCGATGATCTCTAAGAAAGGAAATCAACCATTAGCAAGGGGTGGGAGTACTCACTCACTTCTCACCCGATCGGCAATTAATATCACTCTCTCATAAGAACCATAGAAACGTCTTCAATCTTCGGTCTTCGGTCTTCAAATGTTGATGACGAACTTCTAAACTTCACAAACTTGACAAATTTTAATTTTTCTACTCAAATTCCTTGTTGTTTGGATTTTTCTTTTTGAACTCTTCTTTACCATGGTGGTAGCAAAAATAAACTACAATATTTTTTTGATTTTTGATGATTTTTTTTTTTTTTTTTTTTTACAAAAAGTGAAAATAAAAATACAAATAACGAAATAACTAACTCCATGGACAAAGGACTTTATCACTCAATTTTTCCACAACTTGTATTGTCTTGATTTTATAAATTTTATTAATTCTCATCCTATTTTCTTTTCTTTTTCTTTGTTGCACGTAAACCTTGGACTATATCAATTTTTCTTTCAATATTTCGATCTTTGCTCCGTTTGTTGTGATGATGTGTTTCTATGGGTCTTGCTGATTGAGAGAGAGAGTGATGCTAACTGCAAATCGATATTTAGAAGGAGTTTTCATCTTTAGACGTCACCCTCATGATTGACAAAAACTAGCACTCAAGAGATCAAAAGTAGTCTTGAAATTGGTGCGAAGTTGGGTAGCTCACCATTCCTACCGGAATTGACGTACGGTGACACACACTCTAACAACTTTTCTAGAAAGTTGCAAAAATTGAAGGTTGGTGCCTCACTTGATGTAAAATGGGTAGTCTCCACTATGGGTGATCACAATTCTACTACCGAATATCTAAACAGCACCTAATTCGCTCTCCGGTATGGTTAAAACCAACTTTAACGCTCTAATCAACTAAGAAACCCGATTGTGTTCTCCGGTACTTCTAACTTTTGTTATTTCGGTCAGATTCTCTATGTAAACATAGCTAGAAGCATGCTAGTGATTCTAAAATCTCTAAAAGTTGGAGGTTTTTACAAAAAGAGTTGTTTTTTTTTTTTTTTTTTTTTTTTTTTTTTGATTAAAAAGACTAAAAACTCTATATGCAAAAATATGCAAATGCACCCCCAAACCTAAATCAAACATTGTCCTCAATGTGTCAACATATAGAAAAAAATTTAAACAGTCACATACCAAGAGAACTATGCTGAGTAGAGAAAAGGGAAGAGATTAACGGATGTCGGCGAAAGCAAGGTTGGAGCTTCATTAGTCAAGGCTAGAATCCAACATTCTCAGCGGAGATCATATCGGATTAGCACAATATATGCACAAGAAGACTCAACCGATTCAAGAAAGAAAAAATTTAACGAGTCCTACTGGATTATATACAAAAATTCACCATACACTAACAACCTAAAGAGTTGAGGGTCAACCCAATAGAAAATATGTACAAACATCAGCAGCCTTACACAAATATAACATGATAGTGCAAGTAAGACTGCAAATGGGAATGATTTTCCCCCAAACCTAAACTTGTGAACGGGTGTGTTTGAGAGCACAAAATCTTGCAATTTTAAAGGTACATCATGCAAAAGGTCTAACTCAAAATGAGTTTTGCTAATACATGCAGACATACACATTCCAACTGTGGTTCCCTAAAGGTGTCATACTTTGATGCAAAATAGTCCAAGAGGACTTGGGAAGCACAAAGCTCTAAGCCTAAGTTAGGCATTTTCAGAAAAGTTGGTTTAAGATTTTTGTGACAAACTACACCTAGGTTTGGTGGAGGAGTTTCAATTTGTGACTCAGGAGAGAGGTTAGGTACATCTGAGTTGTTTTCATGCATAAAATCATTTGCACCATCACACACTTTCCTAAAGTCAGAAGAGGGTAAATCATGTTCACCTGCATAGAACAATTCATCAATCTCCATGTCATATTCATCATTATTCTCATGCTCAAAATAACCAGGAGAGATATCATGCTGTAACCTAGGCATGGAATTAGGCACATGCATTGAATCATCTGTGTCAACAGACAATTCAGCTATTCCTAAACAGGTGGTAAAGCATGCTCACATTCACTGAAGAATTTCACAAACCCAAGTTCAAAGTTAATATCACATGTATGAATGTTAGAAGAAGTATCATTCATAGGGTTCACAGAAGAGACGCCTAACGTCTCTGAACCAAAAGATTCCATCATATTTTCTGTATATACATGCTCTTCTAACATATCATATTCATCATCATCATCATCATCATAGCAAAAATGCATTTCCCTATTCAAAATTGTAGTATTTCTAGTCCACTCATTTATTTCTAGGTGAGGCTCATATTCAATATTAGTTACATGAGTAGGACTTTCAACATGCAATTCATTAGGACTAACATTCATTTCACCCTGAAATTCCTCCCTTTCCTCATTTAGTGCATCAAGGATTTGACTCATTTTGAGTTCTAAGCTCGCAAACCTTTGGTCAGTTAACTTTTGATATTGCACAAGGTTTTGATTGAATTCTAAAATTTCATTATGTTGTTCAATGAAAGGAGAGTTTTCAACAGTAGGAAATTCATAATCAATGCTATATGGTTTATCATGCAATACACTCCTAGCATTATTTTGTTCGATGAGTCTGAGATTTTCCTCCACAGATTGAGAAGTACAAAATTGTTCAACTTCCCACTGTGGTGGATGATGTATGTGATCATAATGATTAGGGTATGTGAGATCAAGGGCCCGAGAAGGCTCATAAAATTCCCTAAAATCACTATGGTATGTGGGGAGTTCATATTGTGAAGCATGCCCGTAAGCAAGCTCTCTAAGGGATTTGTTTGTATCCCCGCTGCAGACCAAAATCGACATGATTTAGTACTCAAATTGAACTCAAAGCCCAGTTGAAGTGGACTAAGTTTGGTTTTAGTGGGATTGGTTTGGTTTATTGGGTTTCATTTGGTTTGTTGGGTTTTGGTTCGTTGTGGGCTTGTTGTTTGGTTTTTTTTTTTTGTGAGAATTTGGTTTGTTTGGGATTTGCTGTTTGAAACCCAGGATTTGTGGAACTGCACAGCCCAGAAGTAGAGCCCAGATGCACAAGTAAGGCCTAGTGGTTGTGGGCTTCGGTTTGCTTGCAGACAGCCCAACACCTCGATTGATAAGGGCTTGGTTTGTTTAAGGGTTGATCCAGTAGTTGGGCTTCGCTTATGTGCAGCCCGTTTGTGGTTTTAGCCTAAGCGGCCCAGATGGTGTGACTCGGTGAAACCGGTTCTAGCCCATTTATGTGGTTTAAATGGTGAGGCACGGGGGCAAGTTATGTGCGAGTTTGGCAAATGGAGCACCGGGCCGTGTGCACACCCGGTAAGGCACCGATTGGCAGCTTATGTGCAGCTCTGGTCAGGCCAAGCACAAGAGAAAACAACAATCAGTTCAACAGGGTTTGCAGCTGAGGCTCAACAGCTTCAGGGGCTGGAGCTCAGGACAGGGCTGATGACTCACTAGGCACACAAGCACAGATTACAAATGAGCACTACACAGGTTAGAAACTCTCTAAGTGCAGCTCTAAGTGCAGGCAAAGCAACTCACAAAGACAGAGCCAGCGGTCGCAACACAGCCTCACAGCTTCAGGGGGCTGGAGGGTTGCACGGGTCACTAGTTCTCACAGATGTATGCTCAAACACTACAGGGCAGATAGAGTTGGCTCAATTAGCTTCAGGGGTGGTTACCTAGCAAGGTAGCTAATCATGCAAGGCACCAGGGCAGCTAGTTTGTAACTTTATGCAATGAAAGTGATTCATTTAACAGGGTCAAGCATACAGTTCAGGGCAGTGTCAGAATAATTTCAGCTAGCATGTGTGAGGTCAAAGATCAAGGAAGTATTCACATGAGCATCATGACTAGCAGGGCATGCTCAGGGTTTACAAAGCACAGGGCAATACAAGACTAACCTTAAGTCTGCGCCTTTCCTTGCCCTTCTCCCTTTTGGCTTGTCTCGGCTGCTCATAGGCACAAAGATGTGTACCTGCTTGGCTCAAGGGAGATGATCAGTTCTCAGTTGTGCATAATTGAAACCAGGAGTTAAAGCCAAAGTAGCCGTAATGTTGTAATGACAGGATTCAGTGTTGTATCTAAGTTACAACATGTGTGAACTGAGAGGAAAAGTGAGTGACTAGTGCACAAGCCAGGTGAGCTAAAACAAGCACAAAGAAGCTAGGACTGCCGAGATGCAGAGGTATACAGGTGAGAAAGCAAGACTAAGAGAGAGACTAGCAGATGGAACTAAAAAAATGAAGCGAGAATATTACGCTAAGGATTACAATGTAGATGGAATATTAAGCTAAAATGCAGATGAAACTAAGTTACACTAATTCAGGGCTAAATTATACTAACAACAGGATTAAAAGCAAAAATGCAAGGTGAGTATATACAATTATTAAATGAACTCAGTAAAGGCAGCAATTGATCACAGGGCACGCGCCAAGTCCCCGGCAACGGCGCCAAAAACTTGGTAGGCCTCGGAATGTGTTTAATTTATGACCTACGAGTGATACCGCAAGTGCATGGCGTCTATCGGAGACGCGGCAAGTACGGGTCGAACCACAGAGACTTGTGGTGCTCTATGTGTGATCTAAGGGCTTCTTCAACTGAGTTCAAGTGAGTGACAAAGTAACACAGATGTTTGTGCCGATACGGCTGAGTTGTAGTGACTCTAAGCTAAGGCAGAAAAGTAAATTGTAAACGGAAGCGAGCACTAGGGTGTCGAATCCATCACCTAATCTCAGCTAAGGCAGTTCAAGTTTGATGAAGTTCTCGTCCCTTGAAATGGCAAGTTTGCCATTCATACAGGGTCTCATTGGATGATTATTATCAACTAAGGTAATGAACTGATCCCTAGTATTAGTTGTCTTGTCATAGTACAACTAATCACAGATCGAGTTTCACTACTGAGATGATTAAGCCTATCCTAAATTGGGTATTCTAATCACAATTAAAGTATCTCTCCCAAGCACTAAATGTCTTTTCAGGGTACAAACAGTCTGAGGATCAAAAGCATTCAATGAAGCGTGAATTGTAACAAGATCAACATAGAATTTATCCGACTACAGAGCATACATGGCATACTCTGTGAAGGTAAAATGTTGATTGTTAAGATTATAATTACCCTAAACAATAAAGCACAATCAAGAACAAATCAAAATATGGACTATACTCATCAAATGATTATGGATTTCATCTAACCCTAGCAATAGAACTCAGAACATGGTTAAGATACAAAATAATTACAAATTGACCTAATTGATACACTGGCTAACCCAGGCATGAACTTCTACACACCCACAGTTCTGCTATTTATACATGCAAGAACCCCCAAAATATCCAACCCTAATTTAATTCAAAAACAGAAATTAATTGCAATATCTTCTCACCCATACTCTCTGCATCGGTTGTTGGCTCTACTCATGCTTCTCTGACTCCCTTGATTGATTTATGAGAAAACCCTAGTCTTGTTTATCTTTAACTTAGCTTCTAGGGTTATGAGAAGCTATTTTAGAGATAAACACAACTTGGGTGTGGCGGAATAGGGGTGGTTGTTGGCTCTGGTGTCTGTGGTGGTGATGGTGCGGCTCTGCAACTGGGTTGTCGGGGAAAGGGAGAAGGTGAGGTTGCAGAGGTATGGGGAGAAGAAAGAGAAAGATGGAGAGAAAATGGGTAGGTCGATTAGGGTATAGGGTGTTGGGTGATTCAGTGTATAGCGGATGCATCGAAGTTTGATGAGAAGGCTTCAGCGAGCGTAGGATGTAGCAGCTACGATCTGAACGGCTGAGGGAAGGCTCAGAGTAAACTGGTGTTGAGCGGGAGCATCAATCATTGATGTGCTAGGCGGAGCGACCGTTGGATATAGCTGAGGGAGATCTCAATGGCTCAGAGTGAGCGGGCTCGGATCCGGGTCATGGCTAGCTCAAGCCCATGTCTTCCTTGTTGGGTTGTAACTGATTCGCGCGCGGGCTTTGGCTATCTGCTCCATATATGCTCGTCTCCAATTTCATGCTCTTTCGAATCCTCAATTTCTCCGAGCTTTATTTATTACCTAAAAACACAAAATTAATTAATACAAATATTTATTCTTGAAAACAATTAAAACACAGAATCTGGGATAATATCTGATTTCTAAGCGCAAAAGATGAGTAAAATGCCAATAAAACGGTGTATAAATATGCACTATTTGACACTCATCACTTAGCTTGCAAGATTACCATATGCAGACCCAATATTCTCGTCCAAGTGAGGTATGAGATGTCAAATATCAGATTGTATAGAACTTGAGTGGATTCTGCAACCTATTATGAAACTCCTGTTCTCATCCGGTGAGGTTTGAGATGAAAGATTGCCATATTACAAGATTACCACTGGACCAATGTTCTCATCCAGGTGAGGTTTGAGATGTCAAATATCAGATTGGATGGTTCCTAAGTGGATTCTGCCACCTATTATGGAGCTCAGCTTGCAAGATTACCATGTACAGACCCAATGTTCTCGTCCCGGTGAGGTTTGAGATGTTAAATATCAGCTTGGATGGTTCTTAGTGGATTCTGCAACCTATTATGGAACTCAGCTTACAAGATTACCATATACAGACCCAATGTTCTCGTTCAGGTGAGGTTTGAGATGTTAAATATCAGATAGGATGGTTCTTAGTGGATTCTGTAACCTATTATGGAACTCAGCTTGCAAGATTACCATATATAGACCCAATGTTCTCGTTCGGTGAGGTTAGAGATGTCAAATATCGGATTCGATGGTTCTTAGTGGATTCTCGCAACCTATTATGGAACTCAGCTTGCAATATTACCATATACAGACCCAATGTTCTCGTCTCAGGTGAGGTTTGAGATGTCAAATATCGAGATTGGATGCTTCTTGAGTAGATTTTGCCACCTATTATGGAACTTAGATTGCAAGATTACCATATACATAACCAATATGTTCTCGTCCAGGTGAGGTATGAGATGTCAAATATCAGATTGTATGGAACTTGTGTGGATTCTGCAACCTATTATCGAACTCAGCTTGCAATATTACCATATACGAGACCCAATGTTCTCATCCGGTGAGGTTTGAGATGTCAAATATCAGATTGTATGAAACCCGAGTGGATTCGCAACCTATTATGGAACTCGGCTTGCAAGATTACATACCCAATGTTCTCATCGGTGAGGTTTGAGATGTCAAATTATCATATTGGATGGTTCCCGAGTGGATTCTCTGCCATCTATTATAGAACTCAGGCTTGCTAAATTACCATATCTGAGACCCAATGTTCTCGTCGGTGAGGTTTGAGATGTTAAATATCGATTGGATGGTTCTTAAGTGGATTGATACCATATACATACCCAATGTTATTCATCCAGGTGAGGTTTGAGATGTCAAATATCATATTGGAATGGATTACCATATTACAAACCTAATTGTTTTCATCGTCCGGGTGAGGTTTGAGATGTTAAAAATATGGATGGTTTGTGGATTGAACCTAGTCGAACTCTATTATGGAGCTTGCAAATTACCATATACAAACCTAATGTTTTATGGAGGTTTGAGATGTCAAATATCGATTGTATGATTACTATTATGGAGTGGATTCTCGCAACCTATTATGTTCTCATCCGAGACCCAATGTTCTCATCCAGGTGAGCTTTGAGATGTCATATATCATATTGGATGGTTCCTGAGTGGATTCTGCCATCTATTATAGAACTCAGCTTGCTAAATTACCATATACAGACCCAATGTTCTCGTCCAGGTGAGGTTTGAGATGTTAAATATAAGATTGGATGGTTCTTAAGTGGATTGTGCAACCTATTATCGAACTCAGCTTGCAATATTACCATATACAGACCCAATGTTCTCATCCAGGTGAGGTTTGAGATGTCAAATATCAGATTGTATGGAACCCGAGTGGATTCTGCAACCTATTATGGAACTCAGCTTGCAAGATTACCATATACAGACCCAATGTTCTCATCCAGGTGAGGTTTGAGATGTCAAATATCATATTGGATGGTTCCTGAGTGGATTCTGCCATCTATTATAGAACTCAGCTTGCTAAATTACCATATACAGACCCAATGTTCTCATCCAGGTGAGGTTTGAGATGTCAAATATCAGATTGTATGGAACCTAAGTGGATTCTGCCACTTATTATGGAGTTCAAGTTGCAAGATTACCATATACATACGCAATGTTCTCATCCCGGTGAGGTTGAGATGTCAAATATCATATTGGATGGTTCCTGAGTGAATTCCGCAACCTGTTATGGAACTCAGCTTGCAAGATTACCATACACATTCCCAATGTGCTCGTCCAGGTGAGGTTTGAGATGTTAAATATCAGATTGGATGGTTCTTAAGTGGATTATGCAACCTATTATGGAACTCAACTTGCAAGCTTACCATATACAGACCCAATTTTCTCGTCCGGGTGAAGTTTAAGATGTCAAATATCATATTGGATGGTTCTTAGTGGATTATGTAACCTATTATGGAACTCAGCTTGCAAGATTACCATATATAGACCCAATGTTCTCAATCAGGCGAGGTTTGAGATGCCAAATATCAGATTGGATGGTTCTTAGTGGATTCTGCAACCTATTATGGAACTCAGTTTGCAAGATTACCATATACAGACTCAATGTTCTCGTCCAAGTGAGGTTTGAGATGTCAAATATCAGATTGGATGCTTCCTGAGTGGATTCTGCCACCTATTATGGAACCTAGCTTGCAAGATTACCATATGCAGACCCAATGTTCTCGTCCAAGTGAGGTATGAGATGTCAAATATCAGATTGTATAGAACTTGAGTGGATTCTGCAACCTATTATGAAACTCAGCTTGCAAGATTGCCATATACAGACCCAATATTCTCATCCAGGTGAGGTTTGAGATTTCAAATATCAGATTGGATGGTTCCTGAGTGGATTCTGCCACCTATTATGGAACTCAGCTTGCTAGATTACCATATACAAACCCAATGTTCTCGTCTATGTGGGGTATGAGATGTCAAATATTAGATTGGATGGTTCCTAAGTGGATTCTGCCACCTATTATGGAGCTCAGCTTGCAAGATTACCATGTACATACCCAATGTTCTCGTCTCAGTGAGGTTTAGATGTCAAATATCATATTGGATGGTTCCTGAGTGAATTCTACAACCTATTATGGAACTCGGCTTGCAATATTACCATATACAAACCCAATGTGGTCGTACAGGTGAGGTTTGAAGTGTTAAATATCAGATTGGATGGTTCTTAAGTGGATTCTGCAACATATTAACTAAGCTTGCAAGCTTACCATATACAGACCCAATGTTCTCGTCCAGCTGAAGTTTGAGATGTCAAATATCATATTGGATGGTTCTTAGTGGATTCTGTAACCTATTATGGAACTCAGCTTGCAAGATTACCATATATATACCCAATGTTCTGGTTCAGGTGAGGTTTGAGATGTTAAATATCAGGCCGGATGGTTCTTAGTGGATTCTGCAACCTATTATGGAACTCAGCTTGCAAGATTACCATATACAGACCCAATGTTCTCGTTGAGTGAGGTTTGAGATGTTAAATATCGGATTGGATGGTTCATATTAACTAAGTGGATTCTACAACCCAATGTTTATGGAGACAAATATCTATTGGCAAGTGGATTACCATTATGGAACTCGACTTGCAAGATTGTTCTCAGGTGAGGTTTGAGATGTCCAGGAGGATGGTTCTTTTGAGATGTCAAACCCAATGTTCTCGTTCGAGTGAGGTTTGAGATGGTTCTTGATGGTTCTTAGTGGTGACCTATTATGGAACTCATCTTGCAACCTATTATGTGAGGTTTGAGATGTCTATCAGTTGGATGGTTCTTGAAGATTGGAACCATGCAAGATTACCATGCAACCTATTCGAAACCCAATATGTTCTCGTCCAGGTGAGGTATGAGATGTCAAATATCAGATTGTATGGAACCTGAGTGGATTCTGCAACCTATTTTAGAACTCAGCTTGCAAGATTACTATATACAGACCCAATGTTCTCATCCAGGCGAGGTTTGAGATGTCAAATATTAGATTGGATGGTTCCTGAGTTGACTCTGCCACCTATTATGGAACTCAGCTAGCCAGATTACCATATACAGACCCAATGTTCTCGTCCAGGTGAGGTTTGAGATGTCAAATATCAGATTGGATGGTTGTTAAGTGGATTCTGCAACCAATTATGGAACTTAGCTTGCAAGATTACCATATACAGACCCAATGTTCTCGTCCAGGTGAGGTTTGAGATGTCAAATATCATATTGGATGGTTCTGAGTGGATTTTGCAACCTATTATGGAACTCAGCTTGCAAGATTACCATATATAGACCCAGTGTTCTCGTCCAGGTGAGGTTTGAGATGTCAAATATCAGATTGGATGGTTCCTGAGTGGATTCTGCAACCTATTATGGAACTCAGCTTGCAAGATTACCATATACATGCCCAATGTTCTCGTTCAGGTGAGGTTTGAAATGCCAAATATCAGATTGGATGGCTCTTGAGTGGATTCTGCTACCTATTATGGAACTCAGCTTACAAGATTACCATATACAGACCCAATGTTCTCATCCAGGTGAGGCTGGGATGTAAAATATCAGAATGGATAGTTCTTAGTAGATTCAGCAACCAATTATGGAACTCAGTGTTGTTCGGGTGAGGTTTGAGATGTTAAAACTTGCAAGATTACCATATACAGACCCAATGTTCTCGTCCAAGTGAGGTTTGAGATGTCAAATATCAGATTGGATGGTTCCTGAGTGGATTCTTCCACTCATTATGGATTTCAGCTTGCAAGATTATCATATACAGACCCAATGTGCTCGTCCAGGTGAGGTTTGAGATGTCAAATTATAGCGCCCCCAAAGCTAGCCGCTGACTAATCCAAGAGATTAGCTAAATAAAGAGGCACCAAGAATCTAAATCATTTACTTCAACATTCAATTAAGAAATCTGCTACAAAAGTTAACCCAAAAACTAGCCCCGCTCTGAGATATATATATACAAGAACTCTTCTCATGTGATACATATTAATAATCATTTGGTTTACAAGTAAAATATACAACATAATAAACATAGCAGAAGTAAATCAACTAGCGAACTCAAACTTTGAAGATTTCGTTGCGCAACTCTGATATGTCTCTGAAACTGAAAGTGGGAATGGGTGAGCACATCATCCCTAAAAGGGGTGCCTAGTAGGAATAACATTTAACTTTCATGTAATCATTGGAAATGATTTGAAAACGATTCATGCTTTCCCTAACACTAAACACAACCAATTTCACATAGGTAAACAATCATGTATATGGATCTAACTCCTTCTAAACAATTTACTAATATGGTGACTCGTCCCGCACCTAGATAGCTATATGGTGACTCGTCCCGCACCTAGTTATTGCAATAAAAGTAAGTAGGTATAAATGACGGAGCAATATCCTATATACCACAGATGGAAACCCTCAGTTTCCAAACAATCAAATGGAAATTCTTATTTCCCGAACAATTCATGAAGTCATCAAGGCATTACGATTCCTTTCCAAGCAATGGAAAGATTAAAAAGAAATAACAGAACTTCGTAATTCAAAGTTAAACAATGCATGGAAAACACAACAGACAATGCATGAATTTATTAAACATAAACTTTGGTAAAAGAAAACAACAATAATCACAAAAGAGTTATATATAAATTCCCACCTCTTTTGATGACAAGCCACGCCTACCTCGAGATCCACTGGTTCATCCTTTGAATCGATCGTTGTTAATAACTAATTGTTAATCACACGAGAACCCTAAGAATCTAGCCAAAATGGCTCACACAAGAATCATACAAGTTTATCTAATTGTTCTAAACTCATTGATGACTTTACACCTTTTTATTTATCTATCCTCAGCATATCTAAGGTTTACCAATCCAATTAGATTGATTTATAGTCCATAGCTAAGTCTCATGAATATCTACAACTTTGTAGAAGAATTCAAATGCTAATTCGGACCATAAGTGGTCCAATTCATCAAACTAAGAAAACTAACTCTAAGTCCAAGTCCATGAACCCAGCCCATTAATCCAAGGTCCAGTTCATTAGGGTCAACTAACAGTCAAACTAACGGTCCACGAGTCTCTTGGTCAACGTCTAAGTCTGAGTCAAAGGTCAGAGTTCAAGGGAGTCAAAGTCTGAATCGGTCAACTGAGTCAAATCGGTTCAAGGGTCCAACTCAGGTCAAGTCAGGGAAATAGGTGAGTCAACTCAGTCCACAAGACTAATTCAGGTTATACAAACCAAGGCCCTTGCGTAGGCCAGAAGTTGCACTGCACCATAATGATGCATCGCAAGATTCAATACACTAACTAAGCTCAAACTGAGCAACCATTCCTTCCTGCCATAGTCTCATTTCCAACTCTACCTCATTAACACCTCAATCCTAAATACATTCATTTAAAGAAAACTTTATAACTCAAATACAATTACAAACTAAGTTTACCTGCAAATGCAGTTATAAGCTTTCACTAGAGAGGTTCAACTCAACACCTTCATCTAACCTTTATCCCTATAACATTGCCACATAACATCTCATTCAAATTCTTTAGTCATAAATTTTATAACTTCACTACAACTTAACTCTTCCCTGCAACTGATATAAACCAATTAACATTACCAGAATTTTTGTTCCTGCAATACAGCTCAACTGCAACACAATCTGGACCAATTCAGTTCAACTCTTCTTCTTCCTTTTCAGTTATAACTGCCCAGTTCGACAACACCATCTTCAATTCCAGCTCTCTTCAGTACCACTCAAGACAGCTCAACATTTTACATTCAACTGTATCTCTACCAGTTCAACTACACTGAAAAATACCAACATCACAATCTCATTCCACCTGCAACTCAGTTCAATAGCAAACTCCATTTCCATTTCATACCAACACACACACACAGTTCATACATATACCCTGCAACTTCAATAATCTTCCTATTAATTCAACAACATCACCATCAATGACTTATAACTCCACAACCACAGTTATATAACACTCTCTCCATGATCATTTCAATTCTTAACTTAACAACCATTTCATAAATTCAACAATTTGAAATGAATAACTTTATTAAATCACAGAGAAGGTGAATTACCTCAGATTAGTTCCATTCCAGCAAACACAATTCAACTCCTCTTCTTGCTTAACTGGATTCTGTGATTCTTCTTAAGGTTTAGTTCATACACTGCATGCACATTCATCTTCTACAATCCAGGTAACTTAGTTCATTGCGCAAACAATGTAGCAACACCATCTCTTCCCCATCACTGTGATTACGCAATACAACTCCAAATCTCAACCAATGTTTTGTATCCAACAGTTACAAGCCTGCACCACCAATCACAGTTCATAAATCTCCTAACTCATGTGTCTAAGCTTCAATTCAGATAACACTGGCCATCTACAAAACTTACAAACACTCGGCCATTCTAAAACTGTTCAGTTAGCATATACAAAATCCAAAACTCATAACCTGCAATTCCAATTCTCATAACTGTAGCTAAATATTAATCTACATTAACCTCAGTTCAATACAAAATTATACCGATTATGAAATCAGAACAATTACCTCAAATATGTGTTACTCTGATAATTGCATTCAATCCTTCTTCACGTAACTCCAAACACCAACAAACCACCAATTCTCATTATCATCTTTGATTATCAGAAACCCTTGAACAGAACCCTAATTCTGCAGATTTCTTAATCGATCTTCTCTGTAATCAAATACCCAAATAAAAGCAATAACAACTTTATTCACGTCGTGTTCTTCAACACCCATCCTTTAATTCTTAATCATCACTTGAATCGAATTCCAATCCAACTCAAAAAACTCTAATTCAATTCTTAATCTTCTTTTCTCTAATTCAAATTCAAACTTCAATCAAACTCTTCAAAACTATCAAACCCATCTATTAATTCAATCCCCTAACCAACAACTTCATCTTCTGGTTCTTCTTTGAGCTTTTTATAAAACCCTAACTCTTGATTCAACCACCAGAACAACTCTACTGCTTCAATCAAACATCAACCCCCTCATTATTTAACCATTAACAACTCAATTACTTAACAACTTCATACAAATTTGAGTCTTAATCTAAAAACCCTAATTTCTGATTAACAACATCAGCTTATTCTTCCCGAACTCGATAAACATCAACACCACCACAAACCGTTAATCCTTAACATAACTCCTGTGATGTTCGATCTCACGTACCCAAAAATTCTCAGAATCGCCGGAGAAGAAAAGAAGAGAATAGCAGAAGAAGAATGAAGAAGAAGAAAGAAAAGCTAATGAGAGTTTATCCTCTCGGATAGATTGGGGATAAGGACGACCAAATGTTAAAGGCACCGATAAGCAGAGATAAGGAAGCCAGACGGTTTAATCTGATAATATCTTCTTCGTCTGGTATCTGAATTACACAATCGAGTAGTCCAATTCGCGTAACTTTTTGAGACCTATCTAACGATACTAATTTCGTATCGAGTCCGTTGTTAGATTAATTCCGATTAATTAACGTTCGTGTTAAACTAATAGAGTTATTATTAGCTAAAACTTCTCTTGATCATTGCTAGACCATTCAAATAGCGTTAACGAGCTTGAGGGTCTTTACACAAATATTAGATTGGATGGTTCTAAGTGGATTCTGCCACCTATTATATAGCTCAGCTTGCAAGATTACCATATACAGACCCAATGTTTTCGTCCCGGTGAGGTTGAGATGTCAAATATCATATTGGATGGTTCTTGAGTGAACTCTGCAACCTATTATGGAACTCAGCTTACAAGATTACCATATACAGACCCAATGTGGTCGTCCATGTGAGGTTTGAAGTGTTAAATATCAGATTGGATGGTTCTTAAGTGGATTTTGCAACCTATTATGGAACTCAACTTGCAAGCTTACCATATACAGACCCAATGTTCTCGTCCAGATGAAGTTTGAGATGTCAAATATCAGATTGGATGGTTCTTACTGGATTCTGTAACCTGTTATGGAACTCAACTTGCAAGATTACCATATGTTGACCCAATGTTCTCGTTCAGGTGAGGTTTGAGATGTTAAATATAAGATTGGATGGTTCTTAGTGGATTCCGCAACCTATTATGGAACTCAGCTTGCAAGATTACCATATACAGACCCAATGTTCTCGTCCAGGTGAGGTTTGAGATGTCAAATATCAAATTGGATACTTCCTAAGTGCATTCTGCCACCTATTATGGAACTTAACTTGCAAGATTAACATATACAGACCCAATATGTTCTCGTCCAGGTGAGGTATGAGATGTCAAATATCCGATTGTATGGAACCCTAGTGGATTCTGCAACCTATTATATAACTCAACTTGCAAGATTACTATATACATACCCAATGTTCTCATCCAGGTGAGGTTTGAGATGTCAAATATCAGATTGGATGGTTCCTGAGTAGATTCTGCCACCTATTATGGAAATCATCTTGCTAGATTACCATATACAGACCCAATGTTCTCGTCCAGGTGAGGTTTGAGATGTCAAATATCAGATTGGATGGTTGTTAAGTGGATTCTGCAACCAATTATGGAACTCAACTTGCAAGATTACAAATACATACCCAATGTTCTCGTCCAGGTGAGGTTTGAGATGTCAAATATCAGATTGGATGGTTCTGAGTGGATTTTGTAACCTATTACGGAACTCAGCTTGCAAGATTACCATATAGAGACCCAGTGTTCTCGTGCAGGTGAGGTTTGAGATGTCAAATATCAGATTGGATGATTCCTGAGTGGATTCTGCAACCTATTATGGATCTCTGCTTGCAAGATTACCATACAGGCCCAATGTTCTCGTCCAGGTGAGGTTTGAAATGTCAAATATCAGATTAGATGGCTCTTGAGTGGATTCTGCCACCTATTATGGATCTCAGCTTGCAAGAATACCATATCTGAGACCCAATGTTCTCATCCAGGTGAGGCTAGGATGTAAAATATCAGAATGGATCGTTCTTAGTGGATTCTGCAACCAATTATGGAACTCAGCTTGCAAGATTACCATATACAGACCCAATGTTCTCGTCCAAGTGATGTTTGAGATGTCAAATATCAGATTGGATGGTTCATGAGTGGATTCTTCCACTCATTATGGAACTCAGCTTGCAAGATTACCATATCTGAGAACCAATGTTCTCGTCAGGTGAGGTTGAGATGCCGAGTATCAGAATGGATGGTTCTTGGGTGGATTCTTCAACCTATTATGGAACTCAGCTTGCAAGATTACCATGTACATACCCAATGTTCTCATCCAGGTGAGGTTTGAGATATCAAATATCATATTGGATGGTTCTTAAGTGGATTCTGCAGCCTATTATGGAACTCAGCTTGCAAGATTACCACATACAGACCTAATATTCTGATCCAGGTGTGGTTGAGATGTCAAATATCAGATTGGATGGTTCCTGAGTGGATTCTGCAACTTATTTTAGAACTCAGCTTGCAAGATTACCATATATAGACCCAATGTTCTCATCCAGGTGAGGTTTGAGATGTGAAATATCAGATTGGATGGTTCCTGAGTGGATTCTGCCACCTATTATGGAACTCATCTTGCAAGATTACCATATACAGACCCAATGTTCTCATCCAGGTGAGGTATGAGATGTCTAATTTCAGATTGGATGGAACCTGAGTGGATTCTGCTACCTATTATGGTACTCAGCTTGCAAGATTACCATATACAGACCCAATGTTCTCGTTCAGGTGAGATTGAGATGTCAAATATCAGATTGGATGGTTCCTGAGTGGATTCTGCAACCTATTATGGAACTCAGCTTGCAAGATTACCACATACAGACCCAATATTCTGGTCCAGGTGTGGTTGAGATGTCAAATATCAGATTGGATGGTTCCTGAGTGGATTCTACAACCTATTATGGAACTCATCTTGCAATTACCATATATGTAACACCCTATATTTTTGGTTTTGAATTTCGGGACGAAATTCTTTTTAAGGTGTTAATAGTGTAAAACCTCGTAATTTTCTTAATATGATTTTCGCGCTAAAATCCGATCCATATTATTTATTCATAGTTTTAATCTAAAAATTAATTTGTAATAATAAACATTTAATTATGAGTATACTTATGGTTGCTATAATAAAATTAAAAATATTAATTTTTTATGCTACTGTTGATGGTGGATTTTCATTTAAGGTTAAAATTGTAAAAACCAGAAAATTATGCGCTAACATCTTGTAAAAGATAAAGCCATTAATAAGTGTTGAATACTTCTTCACTTTACTAATTCACCTAGAATGGAGCATGTGGCAACAATCCCATTCTGTGAATTAAATACACGAAATTCATCCAGGTTGGAGCATGTAGCAACAATCCCATATACCCTGTGAATTTATAGCATTATTAATTAATGCGTAAGCATTATAATGAAAGCATGTACAAAATACCCATACAGGCTGCAACTCTCGGTGTGTTATACTAGCCCGATTGAGCAACTCTCGGTGTGTTATACTAGCCCGATTGAGCATCCGGACTATCCGTATCAGTCTGGATATGATCTCGTTCATCCAACTTCACCAGCATGATTGGATGGCCCAGATCAATTCCATAACCCCCAAGCAGGTATGGAATATTCACTGCCGAACCAACGCGGACCACGTATGATCGGACTCCAGAATTGGCATAGCTTGCCAAAACGTCCAAACGAGCGGTATGGCGGAAACCCTAAATTAGGGTTTGCGGCACATTACATGTGTCACAAAACAGTCTCAACCATCCATCTTTGCAGGTATAGATGGAGGGTGTAGATGTAGATTCAAAAGGCCTAGAGCATGTCAACACAATCACCGTGGGCCCGCCTACATACCTGACAATTCGGTCAGGACCAACCATGGTTGGTCATCCCAATTCGTGCGCCCGAATAAAGCATGGTTACACGGCCGTGAAAGCCAAAATTAGGGTTTCGAGCACCGCGAGCGTCCATCTTCTCCGGCACGAATGGAGGGTCCAAGATTAGATTAAGCAGGTGCGGGCATACCAACATGACCACCGTGGACCCATCTCTCTCCTCACCTGGTCGACCAAGGCATACCATGCCTGGTTATCCCAAATCGTCCGCCCAAACTAGCGTGTTTACACTTCCCAATTCCAAACTAATCTCGACCGCTCAACTTCGCCGGATGATTTGAGTGGCTCAGATCATGTTTTCAGGGGACAATCAGGTATATGCGTGAACACCAGCCTACCACCTACACGCCAGACCAATCGGCCAAGACCGACCAAGATTGGTCATCTTGGAACGCGCGCCCGAAGTGGGCATGATGCGCGGCTTTTGCGGCATCAGTTTGTTGCAAGATCGATCTCAACCACTCCTCTTTACCGGTCAAATTGTGTGGCCTAGATCGCACCTTCATGAGACAGTGAGGTACGGATGTGTACACCCGGCATGTTTGTCTACACGCATACCAGTCGGTCCTTTCCAAAATACTTTCCATGCTTGGTTTCGACCAAGTCGAAGAGTGATGCCTGCGCACCTCTTCAAAACCCTAATTCCATCAACGGTCGCGAGATGAGTGTCTCAAAGATCATCTCGTCCGTCCAACTTTACCGGCTTGGTTATACAACCACCGGTCGGGAGTTAATTGGTCAAGTAAGGCGTCTTGGTGATCACCACCCGTCACTTTACCACACCATGATGCAGTACCTGCATAAAATACACACGATACTTCACAAGGATCGACCTCCTGAATAACGCAGTTATTCAATTTAGCATTACATGTTACTTTCTTTGGGTCCCACGATCCACACACTCGAGACATCAATCATGTCAAACTGGGGGATACATACTGGGGTATTGGTTTGGCGGTTTACATCGTGCAGCGCGCAACGCGCCATCACAAAAACGTGTCAGGAAGTCATGAATGGTTAGTGATGATGGGAGAAGTGGGCAAGACTGGTCATGTGACACTAACACACGACTCCACTACTCCATCACTCCACTTTCTCCACTTCCCACGAGATACGAAGGTTAGGCTAAAAGACTTGTATAAATAGGTTCTCCTCCCTATTTTCAAAACAAGAGAAAACAAGACAAGTCCAACAGAGGAAAGTGTTGA
Source organism: Papaver armeniacum (assembly GCA_023531295.1). NCBI lineage: Eukaryota > Viridiplantae > Streptophyta > Magnoliopsida > Ranunculales > Papaveraceae > Papaver > Papaver armeniacum. The sequence continues at coordinate 47,965 of JAJJWW010017537.1, forward strand.
TACAATCGTATTCAAACACGTAACCGATAGCTTACACCCCGCAAGCAGTTGACTTACGATACAAGTCATTCATAGCCAACACCTTCACATTCTCAACACCTTCTTCGCTTCCCTCCCTAAGATCAACCCCATCTCCTTCACTTTGTGACCGAAACAAGTCTGGAACGGCCATTTCTTGGTTTAGGCCGGACTTGCAGCATTGATCTCTCGAATCTACAAGCACTCACCGCTGTGAGTGCATTTGTTTAAGGTTTAGACTCATTTCTCATCCACACATCCCAAATTACTAAAACCGGCAGAAATAGTTTTCACCCATAAACAGCTACATTTCTTGAAAATATAAATCACTTTTCATGTTGATTAATTAATTGATTATGATTTAATTAGTTATAGCAATAATATGTGCATTGATTGGTAGTTACATGTAATTAATTTCTGACATTTTTATGGAGATTTATATATTATTTTTAGCTAGATAATTGTAGCATGAATTTTAAATACATAAGAAAAGTTAAAAATGGAAGATTTGAATTATTTTGACAAATTTATGATTTGTCTCTTATGAAAATATGTGTGCATATCTTTTACATTAATTAATAGGTAAGTAAAAAAAATGTATATATATTTATATTTAAGTTTATAAAGATAAAATAGGAAATCAATTGATTAGTACAAATTGCATACATATGATAATGCAGAATTAGAGGAATTATTCTTATTTACCAGTCTAATCAATTTTAGCAAAATTAGAGGAATTTTATTTAATATATAAATGTGAAATTATGTTTAGGTGTATGAAAGATATATTTGAATAAAAAAAAATAGAAACGTCATTAATAATAATTTAGGGTATTTATTTGTGTTATGATGGAAAGAATTATTTTAGTTAAGTATACATGTTAAAACAAGATGTTTTGTTTTTCTATTAGTAAGTTTGATTTAATAAATAGCATGCATGCATTATCACTTTATTATAGGAAATAAAATTTAAATCAACGAGGGTTATTTGCATGCGGTTAGTTTGATTAAAATTGTTACCTAATAAGATTAAAAAAATGTTGCCACTATAAGTTTTATTAGTCTATTTTGTTTGTTTGTGTAAACTTTACCTATAACAAAAAAAAAAGAACAAAAAAATTAGCCTTCATTTGCATCTCTCTCTCTCTTTCTATTTCTCTCTCTGTTTTTTTCTTCTAAAACAACAAAAGAAAACTAGACCTTTTAGCTATCATTTCCATTAGTTATTCTCCATCTCATGAGTTTATTTATACAAGAAAATAAAAATAAAAGCGTCAGAATTATTATTTTTGGGGAGAGGTGTTTGTGCTTGTAACAAGATGTGGATTGCTATTTGAGGTAGGGGTTTCTACCTAATATTAAAACTAAAAACTTTTTTTTTTTATCATCTTAATTATGTTGATTGATTTTCTGATTATAATGTTAATAATCATGGTGTTTTAAAATTATTATGTTGCTTCGGTACAATTGATTTATATATAAAAATATTTTTGGTTTTTTATATATATATAAATATATTGCATATATTTTATGATTATTTGACGATATGTTAATGGTTCTTGAGTGGATTCTGCCACCTATTATGGGACTCAGCTTGCAAGATTACCATATACATACCCAATGTTCTCATCCAGGTGAGGTTGGAATTTAAAATATCAGAATGGATGGTTCTGAGTGGATTCTGCAACCAATTATGGAACTCTGCTTGCAAGATTACCATATACAAACCCAATATTCTGGTCCAATTGTAGTTGAGATGTCAAATATCAGATTGGATGGTTCCTGAGTGGATTCTGCAACCTATTATGGAACTCAGCTTGCAAGATTACCATATACATACCCAATGTTCTCGTCCAGGTGAAGTTGAGATATCAAGTATTAGAATGGATGGTTCCAAAGTGGATTATGCAACCTTTTATGGAACTCAGCTTGCAAGATTACCATATACACACCCAATGTTCTCATCCAGGTGAGGTACGTTTGAGATGTCAAATGTCAGATTAGATGGTTCCTGAGTGGATTCTTCCACCTATTATGGAACTAAGCTTGCTAGATTACCATATACAGACCCAATGTTCTCGTCCGGGTGAGGTTTGAGATGTCAAACATCAGATTGGATGGTTCTTGAGTGGATTCTTCCACCTATTATGGAGATCACCTTGCAAGATTACCATCTACATACCCAATGTTCTCGTCCCGGTGAGGTTGAGATGTCAAATATCAGATTGGATGGTTCCTGAGTGAATTCTGCAACCTATTATGGAACTCAGCTTGCAAGATTACTATATACAGACCCAATGTTCTCGTTCAGGTGAGGTTGAGACGTCAAATATCATATTGGATGGTTCCTGAGTGGATTCTGCAACCTATTATGGAACTCAGCTTGCAAGATTACCATATACAGGCCCAATGTTCTCATCCAGGTGAGGTTTGAGATATCAAATATAAGATTGGATGGTTCCCAGTGGATTCTGCAACATATTATGGAACTCAGGCTTGCAAGATTACCATATAAATACCCAATGAAGGTTGAGATGTCAAATATAAGAATGAATGGTTCCTGAGTGGATTCTATAACCTATTATGGAACTCAGCTTGCAAGATTACCATATACAGACACGATGTTCTCATCCAGGTGAGGTTGAGACGTCAAATATCATATTGGATGGTTCCTTAGTGGATTCTGCAACCTATTATGGAACTCAGCTTGCAAGATTACCATATAAATACCCAATGTTCTCGTCCAGATGAGGTTGAGATGTCAAGTATAAGAATGAATGGTTCCTGAGTGGATTCTATAACCTATTATGGAACTCAGCTTGCAAGATTACCATATACAGACACGATGTTCTCATCCAGGTGAGGTTGAGATGTCAAATATCATATTGGATGGGTCCTCAGTGGATTCTGCAACCTATTATGGAACTCAGCTTGCAATATTACCATATACATATCCAATATTCTCATCCAGGTGAGGTTGAGATGTTAAATATCATATTGTATGGTTCCTGAGTAGATTCTGCCACCTATTATGGAATTTATCTTGCAAGATTACCAAATACAGGCCTAATGTTCACATCCATGTGAGGTCTGAGATATCAAATATAATATTGGATGGTTCCTGAGTGGATTCTGCATCCTATTATGGAACTCAGCTTACAATATTACCATATACATACCCAATGTTCTCATCTAGGTGAGGTTGAGATGTCAAGTATCAGAATGGATGGTTCCTGAGTGGATTCTGTAACCTATTATGGAACTCAACTTGTAAGATTACCATATACAGACCCAATGTTCTCATCCAGGTGAGGTTGAGATGTAAAATATCATGTTGGATGGTTCCTGAGTGGATTATGCAACCTGTTATGGATCTCAGCTTGCAAGATTACCATATACAGACCCATTGTTGTCGTCCAGGTGAGGTTTGAAATGTCAAATATCAGATTGGATGGCTCTTGAGTGGATTCTGCCACCTATTATGGAACTTAGCTTGCAAGATTATCATATACAGACCCAATGTTCTCATCCAGGTGAGGTTGGGATGTAAAATATCAGAATGAATGGTTCTGAGTGGATTCTGCAACCAATTATGGAACTCAGCTTGCAAGATTACCATATACACTCCCAATATTCTAGTCCAGGCGTAGTTGAGATGTCAAATATCAGATTGGATGGTTCCTGAGTGGATTCTGCAACTTATTTTGGAACTCAGCTTGCAAGATTACCATATACAGGCACAATATTCTCATCCAGGTGAGGTTTGAGATGTTAAATATCAGATTGGATGGTTCCTCAGTGGATTCGGCAACCTATTATGGAACTCAGCTTGCAAGATTACCATATACATACCTAATGTTCTCGTCCAGGTGAGGTTGAAATGTCAAGTATCAGAATGGATGGTTCCTGAGTGGATTCTGCAACCTATTATGGAACTCAGCTTGCAATATTACCTTATACAGACCCAATGTTCTCATCCAGGTGAGGTTGAGATGTCAAATATGGGGTTTTTGAGTTTCCCCCCCTAAACAAGTTAGTGATCTAACGGTACCCCCTAATTTGTTAATAGTACCAACTTCCCCCCTAAACTAAAATTGTAGACTAAAATACCCCTACCATGAAAACATTTTAGCATCTCATTTGCTTCCCATTTGTTTATGGGTTTCCAATCATATGACGGTGAACGACTGATATGAAATTAAAGAAGAAGACGAGGACATCTAAAACAGTTATTTAAGAGTAAAAAATTAGATTTATCTCATACGCAAATCTAACAAAATGTTATTAGTGATCAACTTTTTTCTGCTTCAATCAGCAAAGACTACTCATGCTGTATTACACAGTATGCAATCGTTAAAAACTACTTATATTATATTGTACATGCATTGAAAGTCGAACTACATAGTAATGTGGCCAAGACAAAACACCACCATTAGTATCTCCCACAAGGTGCTGTCAGTAGCGGGGATGAGTTTCAAATCTTAATCATACACTGATGAGTTTAGCTAGCCCCATTTTGAGTCTTTTGACTAATCTAAATAAGACAATCTTACTTGGTTTCATAAATTGATTAGTTGTTCACCGTTTTGTGTTCCTTTCGTAAAACCAGTAGTATTTATGAATTGTTGTAAAACCATTGTTTTACCAATCGTACAACTACGATACTGTGTTTCTGAGAACCAACGCGTAGTCAATGTAGTAAGATTTTAGTCTAACATTATGTTCCAACCATCACACTTTATGTCTCATTTCTCGTTAGCTTTTTCCAACTCCAAAATAAATTTCCATGGTATGGATATTTTCGTCCAAAATTATAATTTAGCGGGGAAAGTTGTTATCGTTAACAAATTAGGGGGCAAGGTCCGATCACTAATTTTTTTTAGGGGGGGAAAACTAAAAAACCCCAATATCTTATTGGATGGTTCCTGAGTGAATTCTGCCACCTATTATGGAACTCGGCTTGCAAGATTACCATATACAGACCTAATGTTCTCATCCATGTGAGGTTTGAGATGTCATATATCAGATTGGATGGTTCCTGAGTGGATTCTGCCACCTATTATGGAACTCAGCTTGCAAGATTACCATATACATACCCAATGTTTTGTCCAGGTGAGGTTGAGATGTCAAGTATCAGAATGGATGGTTCGTGAGTGGATTCTGCAACTTATTATGGAACTCAGCTTGCAAGATTACCATATACAGACCCAATATTCTCATCCATGTGAGGTTTGAGATGTCAAATATCAGATTGTATCGTTCCTGAGTGGATTATGCCACCTATTATGGAACTAAGCTTGCTAGATTACCATATACAAACCCAATGTTCTCGTCCAGATGAGGTTTGAGATGTCAAATATCAGATTGGATGGTTCCTGAGTGGATTCTTCCATTTATTATGGAGCTCACCTTGCAAGATTACCATATATAGACCCAATGTTCTCGTCCCGGTGAGGTTGAGATCTCAAATATCAGATTGGATGGTTCCTGAGTGAATTCTGCAACCTATTATGGAACTCAGCTTGCAAGATTACCATATATAGACCCAATGTTCTTGTTTAGGTGAGGTTGAGATGTCAAATATCAGATTGGATGGTTCTTAGGTGGATTCTGCAACCTATTATGGAACTCAACTTGCAAGATTACCATATACAGACCCAATGTTCTCGTCCAGGTGAGGTTTGAGATATCAAATATCAAATTGGATGGTTCTGAGTGGATTCTGTAACCTATTATGGAACTCAACTTGCATGATTACCATATATAGACCCAATGTTCTTGTCCTGGTGAGGTTTGAGATGTCAAATATTAGATTGGATGGTTCCTAAGTGGATTCTGCAACCTATTATGAAACTCAGCTTGCAAGATTACCATATGCATACCCAATTTTCTCGTCCAGGTGAGGTTTGAAATGTCAAATATCAGATTGGATGGCTCTTGAGTGGATTCTGCCACCTATTATGGAACTCAGCTTGCAAGATTACCATATAGAGACCCAATGTTCTCATCCAGGTGAGGTTGGGATGTAAAATATCAGAATGGATGGTTCCTGAGTGGATTCTGTGTAAATGACCAAATTACCCTCGCCGACAGCAAATTTTGGGGTGACTGTGTAATTGACCAAATTAACCTCAACAAAATCAAATTTCCGGTGAAGGTGAAAGTGTCCAAATTACCCTCAACCAAACCAAATTTTCCGGCGACGGTGAAAATTATCAAATTACCCTCGCCGCAGCAAATTTTGGGTAAACAGTGAAAATAACCAAATTAACCTCGACGAAAGCAAATTTTCCGGCGACGGTGAAAATGACCAAATTACCCTCAACCAAACCAAATTTTCCGGCGACGGTGAAAATGACCAAATCACCATCGCTGGTAGCTAATTTTGGGGCGACTGTGAAAATGACCAAATTAACCTCAACGAAAGCAAATTTCCCGGTGACGGTTAAAATGACCAAACTACCCTCAACCAAACCAAATTTTCCGGCGACGGTGAAAATGACCAAATTACCATAGCCGACAGCTAATTTTGGGGCGAATGTTAAAATGACCAAATTAACCTCAACGAAAGAAAATTTTCCGGCGACTGTGAATTTACATATGGTACAACATGTTTGAAATTGCATGTTTGATTAATTTTATACGTAAATTAGTTTTTCTCACATTTAAAAATGGAAAAATACTTTCTATTATTAAAATAATCAGTATTGTTAATAAATGATCAATTTTATTCAAAAATATTATTTCTTATCGAAATAAGAAAATTGATTTTAATTATAATTTATTTATTTATTTAAAAAATAATCCATTTCCTTTTTAAATTACTCTATGTTTTGTAATATTAATTTAATAATAATGATATTATAATATTATTAATATTATTGTTAATAATTTAATAGTATCATCATATTATGATATATACAATTTTTAATAAATAACTTTTACAGTTTTAATATTAAATAAGTAATATTTTTAAAATAAATTAATAAATATTGAAAATATTTAAATAACATAATTATCAATTTCATTCATTATCATGCCAAACACATCAATTTAGAAGGATGGAATTCACTTTCAAGGTAGTATGAATTCTAGGTAGTTGGAACTCCCTAGAATTCAAAATCCTTCCGTGCCAAACACATCCTTAATGGAGAGGCATATACACGCCTAGTCTTAATCTACAATCTGGTAAAGATATGACCCATCTGTTAACTAATTAAAATTAAATATACACAAGTGTGCTGATTTTAATTTGCTTGACCTAATTTGTTTGACATTAGTTGATTTTGGTTGTTGGTCAGGGACCAGGATATTGAGATATGACATGATGGCTGAGCCAAACCATGCTGCAGTTCAAGATATATGGCCCATCTGTTAACTAAATATACACAAGTGTGCTGATTTTATTTTCCTTGACCTATTTTGTTTGACCAAATTTGTTTGACATTAGTTGATTTTAGTTGTTGGTCAAGGACCAGGGTATTGAGATATGGCATGATGCCTGAGCCAAACCATCTTTGAGATCAAGATATATGGCCCATCTGTTAACTAATTAACAAATCAAATAATTATGTCAAATATACACAAGTGTGCTGATTTTATTTTGCTTGACCTATGTTTGACCATGTTTGTTTGACATTAATTCATCTTAGACCTCCGGTATAGATATTCCGCCCAGTTAATCGGAGATTGGGACCCACTATAATTTAGTACACCGAACAAATCTCATGAATGTTAAGCCATTTTAAGTGTGAATTTTTGCCATTATATATGCAGTATACCAACGCTACATAATGCCTCTCAACAGGTGATGGCTCTTCAGTATCTACCAAAAATCAAATATGATAATTAGTGCTGGTTGAACTGCCTATCAACCCCTTAATGGCGGTTATTAGCTATTAATAGATCGGAAGAGTCTACAATTAGGCTAATGGGGATGTACCAAATTAGTGGAGGGTACCATCCCAAGGCAATCTTGGAGTGCGGGGAGTTAAGGAGGAGTTATGATGAGTTTAGGACTTGTTGCGCATGCCTTTGAATACGCGTGAATTGCTAAGGGACGAGACGTTCCACCAAATGCCTTAAATGACTATTAATGACATCTTTTAGAGCTCTAAATTAAACAGAGAATTTCCAAAATATACAAAAATCATCCCAAAAGAGGCAAGGAAATTAAGAAAAACATAGGTTAGAGATAATGGGTGATCAATGTGGAAACAATGCCAACGGAGATAATCAGTTTTTTGCATCATATAACTTCGCCAAGACAGTTGCCAAGACTCTGTGTACTAGAGAGTTAGAGAATTTTAAGGTGTTTCTACAGCAAAAGATTGACAAGAGAAATCGTTAGATTGAGTACGAAAGAGTTCGTCAGGAAAATGCTCCAAAATATGAACAATAGAAGAGGAAGAGAATTGCAAGAGATGTGAGGAAAGCTAGAGAAACACATGAGAGATATGAGGGGAGAGAAGTTATTTGGATCAAGACTCGCAGTGCAACCGAAAGTGAGTCTAAAAAGGAGGACGAGAATGATTTTGAGAGAAGTGATAATCATGAGAGTAATCCTGAGACAGGCGAACAAAGGAGGAAGAGAGAAATGAATTCTGAGGATGCATGGTGTGAAAGATACTTAGCAGAAAAAGCAATCCCTCGGCTTTTTGCAAGAACCATGAATGAGAGACTAAATGTTGACTCTGATGGAGAAACTATTGATGGTCTTGATGAGAATGGTGAACTGGTTGAGGGTGGAGATTTGGAGGAAGAGAATGAAGATGATGAAGGAAGTAAAGATGCAGGTGATGGAGGTGCAACTGAAACAGTCAATCAATATAACAATGAGTACAGCGATGAGATGGGCAGCGACGACGGTGATGATAGTGCAACTGAAACAGGAAGTCAGTATAGCAATTAGTACAACGATGAGATGGGCAGCGACGACGGTGATGATTCTAAATAATCATCCCTGGAACATCAACAAGATTTTGATCGAAAAGCTTCGATTTTGTAAAATCGTACTAAGAGCTTCTTCGTGATAATTCAAAGAAATCTTGTAGGTGTTTGCTGATCATTCTGCTCATATTTTTGAAGCTGCTGATGGAATAGGTATTGGTTTTCTTGTAGTTATTTTGCTTTCTCTGATGTTTTTCTTTTTTTTGAACAGATGGGCTTGTTTTGATACTGTTATGCAGATGGTAACTGCTAACAATTTTAGTAGTATGTGTTTAAGGTGTTTGCAGGGGGGTTCGAACAATCTAGTTTTTCATGGTATGAATAGTTAATCTCTCATATGTTTGAGGGAAATACAGAAGAGGTTTTTGGGTCATGTTTTGATGTTGATCTTGTGAATGGGTTTGATTGTTGAACTGGTATTTCATTATTGCTTTGGTTCTGGCCATAAAAAAGGTTGTAATGGAACTAGTTAGTAATTAGGGGTCTGATCTGTAATAGTGATGGTGTTTGTAAATGTGGTTAATGAAATTGCAATTGCAATTTCGGTTTCTTTTTGTGTTAATTTGAATATAGTGGGTTAAATTTGGTATGTTGGAGATGTCATTGTGATTTCTAATGAAAGGAACAATGGTATGTTAAATTGTGGTATGTTGTAATGTATTATATGATCTATGAATTTACCAAAGCATTATCTGAATTCTATCAAGAACTAGAATCCTAGTACAAGGTAAGGAAACATATTACGAATCCTTATTCTCTCTGGTTTTCACCTAAAGTGCAGAAACTGCTTCTCAAAACATAATACAATCTTGATTCACTAATGGTAACATCCTACACCTAAACACTATAACTGAGTCTAAGTTTATCAACAAAAAGTATAACAAGCTGTAGAACATCTGTCAAAGCCGTAATAACTTGACTCAAGATTGAGTCATGTGAAACCTACATGATTCCACTGACCCATAAAACTACTTGGTAGGGGCATATACACACCTAATTCTAATCTACAATGTATTCTGACCACTGACCCAAGAAACTACTTTGGCAATGATTTCAAATCATAAAGAACTAGAATCTGACTAGGCAAAGAGAACAAATTATGAACAATAGATTCTCTTTGGTTTTCATCTAAATTGCAGAAACTGGTTGGGATTCTCATTAGAGCTACTGCTTCAATACACAATTAATTGATTCACCCATCTACAAACAAATGGAGATATCCTACAAACAAATTGTGACATCCTACAAACAAGTAAAGTACTATGTCTGACTCAGACTAATTATCAACTAAACCTACTGTTTGTACCATCATAAAATGATGTTCGTACATGGCGCTTTTAAAGAAGTCCTATTTGGGTTATCAAGGTAACCTAGAGGTTTATTAAGGAAACCAAAATTGGCTTATTAAAGAATCCCTCATTTTGGGTTATCAAGGTAACCCAGTGATTTATTAAGAAACCAAAATTGGCTTATTAAAAGAAGCACGGCTGGGTTATCAAGGTAACCCAGTGGTTTATTAAGGAAACCAAAATTGGCTTATTAAAGAAGCCCAGATGGGTTATCAAGGTAACCCAGTGGTTTATTAAGGAAACCAAAATTGGCTTATTAAAGAGGCCCAATGGTTTATTATGGAAACCATTGAAGATAAATACAAATCTCAAAGAGATAAATATAGATCTTTTGAGATAATTATGAATATGGAGAAGATAGATTTAAATCTCTCAAGATATATCCAGATCTATAAAGATAGATATAGATCTTCTTGGATAAATGCAAATCTTGACAAGATAGACATGGATCTTTCAAGATGTGTACAAATATGATGAAGATAAACATGAATCTTCAGGGATATATGCAAATATTGGGAAGATAAGTACAAATCTAAGTGGTTATTCAAGATAACTACAAATCTCATAAGATAAAGGTAAATATTGGTGGGTATTTGAGATAACTACAAATCATAACAATTAGATTTGTTTTCTGCCTATAAATAGAGGCTGAAATCCAACTCAAAAGAGACACAATCACAATTCATTTTCTCCTCTGAAAAACCTGTCTAGAACTCTCTCTGACTTAAGCATCGGAGTGTATTTGCAGGTACCCCCATCATCTTTCATCTACAATCTGGAGAAATAAAGCAAAGGTGGAGATTCGATCAACATATACAAATCTCGAAGATTGTTGGGGATATTAATTTTGCACCAACACCTACAAATTACACTGCGATATTCTTAAAACATAATATAATATACTGCAACATCCACAATTGCATATACAAATCTTCTTAATCACACTCAACAAACACAAAAACCATAAACCTAAAATCTACAATCACATATAGATATAAAAGATATAGATGTTCATAAACACCATCAGAAATTGCATCATTCAAATTCAAAATCAATAGTTTCTAACCTCCATGTAAAATTATTAAACCCCCAAATGTTGAAAAAACTACGGTTCAGAGAAAAACGAATAAATGAAATACCTTAGATGATGATAACCCAGATTTTCATTTCCAAGATTGTGAATCAGTGTCAAAACTTCTATGAGAGATCGATTCAACTTAAATCTAGGCTTACATCGATGATTCACAGAAAAATTGATTGATTCGTGTTGTTAATGAAGTTCTCTGCAGCTGCATCTCGATGTTTCCGAAGCTTAAATCGATGGAGTAAATTAGACGGAGAGGAAAAGGGAAATGGGTGGAGATATGTCTCAGGCTCTTAGTTGTTCTCGACATATTTTTTCTCTTCCAATTTTCACACAAATTAAAAAAAAATGAAAAACTAATTTCATTGATTTTAGTTTAGTTTTCTGATTTTTGGTAATTAAATGAAGAGTTATAATGGGAAAAAAATGTTGGAGAAAAAAACCAGAATCGTTGGGATGCTGGGTAGCCTTTGAGTGTTAGAAGAAATTGGGAGCTGATAGTAGTAATAGAGGCGCTAATAGTAGTAACGGAGGGTAAAAAGAAAACTTGGCAATTTAAGTTGAGGATAGGAAGGTAATTACCCACAACCCTCCCGAAACTCTGTAACAGATACCAATTATTGCAACGATTATCCAGCGTTACAAAGTTACCAACGTCGATACGACGTTACTTAAAAAATATCCGTTAGAAAATCGGGCGTTACAAATTCCCTGATTTCGTGTAGTGGTAGTGTTAAAAATAGCTCCACATGTTCAACGAGATGCGAAGGCTGAGAAGTTCGCCGAAAATTGGGAAGGTCCCTTTATGATCAGAGAGGTCGCAAAAAGCCGATATTATTACCTCAAGCGGATGAATGGATCTTAAATCAAAGCCCCTATCAATGGTAAATGGTTAAAAGCTTACTACGCATAATCCTTATTTTTAAATGTACGGCGGACATCCAATCATGCATAACGAAATAAATTTTCCTTTCATTATCTTAATTCTCATGGCCTTGTGTCTAAGAACGAAACATTAGCCCGAGTATGGCTAGGCTCCGAGTACAACCAACAAAAAATTAATAACAGTCTCAAGTGTGACTAGGTTTCGTGCATGACCAATGCAATATGCACATTATCCCCGAGTCGTCATGAGCTACGTAAGCACGACAATCGGATATAGCTTGATCTATATCAGTCGTCATAATGACGGATTCCTGAAACAACCTCTCAGCTTCATGACGGTTTTCGAGCCATGGAATATGTCTCATATTGTTCATCAAACTGTGCAGCGTGGCCGCCCTGTTTGCGGTTCTGATTTCCCCGAGCATTTGTACTTCAGCCTTCACGAGTAATAGCCGAGCCAACTCGTATCCCTTTATCAAAAGGAGTAACCAATGTAGGCACCGCCGCCAACGATAACACATAACCATGTACATGGCGAGATATCTGCGCCTCAAAATAACAACAAACATACAGAATAAAGGGAGAACAATTGAAAGAATGACCAAAGTACTTAATCAGAATACCATATCTCTATTTATAAGCAAAGAAAGCATTAACTGCTCATTAACTACTACCTAATTATCAATCTATATACAGTATATATATACATAAATAAAATATTTTTAACCGCAAATATTTGAATGATTAATAACAAAACTAACATCCAGACAGTTATAACACACACAAATTAAAAAGTTACTGTTCAAACCATTCCCGAATAAAACAAGCCAAAGACAAACACAAAAGAAATAACAATTAAGTGTCCAAAGCAGCAAACTCCGCCTTCTTCTTGTCAAGGCGCGCACAAACCTCCTCGACAGCGACCAGGGCAGCCTTCAGCTCACTATGCGGCGATAATTAGCAGCTTTAGCGGAAGAGACCCAAAATCCATGCACTAGGACAAAGCAACCGTCAACACCAGCCTCCTCAGTATCCACAATACGAGGATATCGAAAATTAGGATCCTCTGGAGTAGCCATAAACACCGCATCGTCATCAACGCCGCGTGATACTTTAGGAGTCGCCTTTGTAGCCGTTTTCTGCCGCTTTTCATTAGCACTTCCCAATTTGCTGCCCTTGGCAATGGCATGCACATTTGAGTCGTTCCCTTTGGCGTGCACATTCTCTCGTTTACCCATATCCTAAAAAAATAAACGAATACAATGAACAAACATTCAACTTCCCAAAAAAAAAACTGGATTAGAAGTAGAGGGGCGATTAACTAGAGAATGAACCGAACGATGCGAGGATGAAGAAGAGCTCGACGCAGCAGGCTCTGGATGACCTAAAATAAAAGGAGAGAATGAGAAGAAAATGGAGAAGTAAAATAATATATCAGAGAATGCGAAACTCATAAGAAATGCAGACATATAAATAGATCCCAAAACGCATTAAATAACTACAACAAAATATTTCGACTGGCACCCGTCAGCTGAAACAACAAATATACAACATAAAACCCAAACGACCGAAACAAAGAAGTAAAAAGAAAAAACACAAGGCACTTACGAGATTCCGAGGAAAAAGAACTTTGGTTCTCAGCTTCGTCCTTAAGATCAGCATCACTGCCTCCCGGAGAGTAATAATACATAGAATGGTCCGAGCCGGACATGCTCATCGCTCCCAACATATCAGAAGGAGTGTGAAGAGGATGCTTAGGATCCGGAACTGTTTTTACGACCAAGGGCCTGGTAGAGTACATGGTCATGAAATCACCTCAGAACCACTCCTACTGATAGGCCGACCCAGTTGGCGCTCAACAAGATTAATAAATGAGCTGGAGGAGGGCGACCCCATTTTTGCAACCTGTGAAGAAAGCGCAGGGGAAGTATTAGCAGAGCGAATAGAAGGAAGTCGTGGGATAGGTAAATATGCCAGTATCTCGTTTCATCTTCTTAGCGAGATCAGGCCTCCACTCGTGTGTAGGTAGATTAATATATTCTTCAATAAAAAGAGACCTAGGCTTGCAGCCAATAGGCGGAGAACTATAAAAATAATATAACACAAACTAATAAAAGGCGAACCGATGTAAAAACTAGCCAAAAAAGGGTAAGTACCTTGGAAGGCGGAGACTTGTCAGGATTTCCAAGCTGTTTCAGTGCGAAAGGACGCCCCCTCTACTTGGAGCCAGATAAAGGAGGCAAAAATCTGCCCTTTTAATGTTCCGAGGAGACTCATCATCCGGAAGGGGGTCCCACTGGTAACTAAGGGTTGAAGAGGGCGACCCTTAATACCCGAAGAAAGTTTATATTGTTTAGCAATCCCATTACTCAACTTCACCCGACCCGACACATGAAGATCCTTGAAATCCGAGCGGGACAAAGCCGGAGGAGGATTTGCATCTCCAAGAAGGAGGTTCAAGTACATTTCGGTTAACACCATCACTATACACGTGCCACTCATTAGTAACGCCTACCTTCCGCATGAAGAGGCCGATAAAAATCAAAATGAGATTTCCGGCCACTCGTACGAGACCCTCCTTGAAGACAAAACGATTGAAACTCTTGCGAATTTGTAATTCTTCATCCGAAGAAGCTTAGGAGGATCATAAGGAACTCCTTGGTCAAAACCGAGCTGACATGCGACGCGAATAGTATTGTACGCCTCATATGAAAATTTTCCACCATGAAAGCCGGGAAGACGACCAGGCAATATAGGCAGAATAATATCAAAATCCTCAAAATCAACCACATCTCATTTGAACTACGCCTCCTTGGGGACTAAATAACAAAATTTTTTGAATTACATTATTTTTATTGATAAAACCAAAAAATTGGAAGATTACAACAATTAGGTTCAAAACAAGAAGAGCCAACTACATAGGCTCAATAAAATGAAAAAAAACTGAATTGACTTTGATCAGACACAATTAGAGAAAGAAATAGACTTCCTAACAAAACCTGTAGTATATAACATCTGGAATTTCAACTCTAGGAAGGAAATTTGGTCTTCCAAGGATCATTTGTCTTTTACACAAGCCAATCTTGCTCCTTGCTTAGGTATGTCGCGTGAAAAGTTTACCTCCCTGAGATTATGTTGAAAAATGACAGAGGAGACTTTACTGACTGCTTTCTACCATCTCATTCTAATAAACCATGGGACTTGATCTCTGGTAAAATTATCAATAATTGTTTTGGAATCTGAGCAGAAAATGATGTTCGGTAACTCCCATTCTCCTGCCAATTCAACTGCACACAATATTGCATAATTTTCTGCTATGTAATTGGTAACAATGCCTAAGCCTCCTGATAACACACCAATTACCTAACGTAAATGATCTCTAATTACAACTCCAAAACCAGTTGTACCTGGGTTACCAAAGGAGGAACCATCACATCAAAACATTGTATAACCGATTGGAGGAGGGAACCAATAGCATTCTTTAATACATTGAAATTTAGTAGTTCTAGAGCCCAGATTAAAGAATGATATTACATTTTGATCATAATTTTGATTCCACTTATTACCTTTCATTCTTAATCCACCTTCAAAAACCAGCTTTTTGATTCTGCTCTTGAACTGTTGCTCATTTGGCTTGATATTTCAAATATTCTTCTATTCTTTTGAAACCAAAGCTCTTTGATGATTGAACAAGCAGCTGTGATCCAATCTTCTTTAACTAATGGACTTTTGTGTTTTGCACTCTTCCATATATCTTCAAAAGAATTTGGTATACTAAATTCAAAAACATAACACAGCCAACTCCATATTTTTGTACTGAAGGTACAGTCCCAAAGAATGTGACTCATACTATCTAGGTTGTTCTCACAAATGCAGCATCTGGGAGCTAATTCATATCCATTCTTAACCATTGCAGGATCATTAACATAAATTCCTTGAACAACTTTCCAGACATTACTTGCTATACTTGGATGCAGAAATGTATTCCATATGTATTTAGAGCATTTTAAAATTGGTTCTTTATGTCTTAACAAAGCAACAACTGAAGATGTGGTAAATTTACCTTGCATATCACCAGTCCATATTAGAGAATCATGCCCTCCACCAATGTCAGGTAAGCTCATGGAAGTAAGCAGCAACCGCAGTTCTGAAGGAATGCTCCATCTACCATCCTTGATAAGATCTGACATTTTCATGTGTAAATTGTGTTTTGCATAATCACGTAGTTCAATCTTCTCAATTAAAGGAGTTTCACCAATCCAGTTGTAAAACCAAACATTAATATTATTACCATTTCCTATACACCATTTGAGATTTTCTTTTAAAGAGCTCCAAGCCCACTTCAATCCATGCCATATTGAAGATAACTTCCAGTTCTCATTTCATTGACCATTTTTATTCATATATTTAGCTTTAAAAAATAATGCCCATTCAACTGTTGAATTAATAATTCTCCACATCATCTTCATAAGCAATGCTTTATTGATTATCTCAAGTCTTTGAATTCCTAAACCACCCTCATTGTAAGGAGTGCATACTTTCCTCCAAGACAAGACTTCCCCATCACCAGACCACAAGAAGTTTCTTATAATATTCTCACAAACTTTAATGACAGATGCTGGCCATTTATAAACTGCCATATTGTAGATTGGAATGCTACACAGAACTGATTTGATAAGGATCAATCTATATTGAAAAGAAAGTAATTTCCCCTTCCAAGTAGCTAGCTTTTTTTGAATCATTTCTACCATGGTCCACACAATAGATACCTTTACTCTGCCATGAGCTAGTATAACTCCAAGATACTTATCAGAGAAATCACTTAATTCCATTTGCATAAACTCCTTTATTTGATTCTTCCTCACTGCAGTAGTACCATCTATAAACAGTTTACTTTTTGCTTTATTAATTATCTGACCAGATCCCTTTTGATACTTATCCAGCAGCATCATAAGATTCTCTACACTTTTCTTGGCACCATTGCAAAAAATGAAAACATCATCAGCAAAAAACAAGTGTGTTGGATGTACACATTTTCTTAAAACCATTGGAGCTATCCTTCATTCCTCCACCATTTTGTGAATGCATCTGCTTAAAACATCTTCCATAATAACAAAAAGAGTTGGAGACAAAGGATCACCTTGTCTCAGCCCCTGCCCACAGAGAAGAAGCCATGAGGTCCACCATTTATCATAACTGAAATTTTAGCATATTCAAACAGAGTTTGCAGCCATTGACACCAGGACTTGGAGAAGCCATACTTGCATAAAACTTGAAATAAGAAGTTCTAGTTAACTGAATCATAAGCTTGAGAAATGTCAAGTTTTAATGCCACATTACCTCCTCTTATTTTTTTCCTCATTTCATTCACCACTTCAGATGCTAAGATGATTTGCTCTTGTATACTTCTGCCTTCAATGTAAGCCACTTGCTGAGGAGTTATGAGCTTTGTCATTAGTGAACCCATTCTTGTATTGATGATTTTGGTAAATATTTTAAAGCTGACATTGCTAAGACCAATTGGTCTAAAGTGATTAGGATTTTTTGCACCATCTATTTTTGGAAGTAGAACTAGAAAATTAGAGTTGAGCCCTTTTGGAATGAATCTTCTTCTCCAACAGAACTGAATAACATGAACCACTTCATTATGAATTATTTGCCAGCATGCTCTATAAAAACAACCAGAGAATCCATCTGGGCCTGGTGAGCTTTCAGGATCCATACTAAAAATTGCCTCTTTAATTTCTTCTGCACATGGAATTGCATCAAGCATTTGTTGATCCTCATCTGTAATTACCTCTGGAATAACTTCAAGAAGAGAATCAGCTTCTTCTGCTTCTTTAAAATGGAATTTTTGCTCAAAATGTTCAACCAAAGTATCTGCAATTTTGCTTTGGTCTGAAATTATATTACCATTGATGTCCTCCAGCTCACTAATAAAATTTATTGATTGTCTAATCTTCAGATTAGTATGAAAGAAACATGTATTGGCAAACCCCTCCTTTACCCATTTTAGTCTAGCTTTTTGTTTGAGCATAGTTTTTAGTTGTACTTCTTTAGAATTATAGTTATTTTCAGCATTAACCAGTCTGTCCAAAGCTCCAATATCAGATGGATTGTTGTCAGATAACTCCATTGCTTTATGAACTTCTTCTTCTGCTTGTTTTATTTTAACATGTATATTACCAAACACATTCCAGTTCCAGTCCCTCAGAATATTCTTCAGCTTCTTTAATTTTTGTAGAAAAACAAAAGATGGATCACTAGCAACATGTTCATTCCAGCATTGAGAAACTACTTCCATAAAGTCAGGATGATTTAACCACATCTTTTGAAATTTAACAGGTATGTTTGGTGGTTTAGGAATGTTTGCACAACCTCATAACAAGGGAGCATGATCAGAGGCAATTCTTAACCCAACTTTATATCCCCAATTTGTATGCTTTTGAAACCAAAAATGATTATAGACTGCTCTATCTAAATTGCACAAGATTCTTTTATTCCCATGTTGGAAAATTTGACCAAGAATATTGTAAACCAGTTTTTGGAGCCTGTATTAATTCACAAATATCAAGACAATTGTTAAATTCCTGCATAACTCTTCTATTAGCTGCTCTGCCACCAACCTTTTCTTCAGAAGATACTATAGAATTGATTTCTCCTATAGCAAGCCAATTAACTCCATCTCACTCCATAAGAATCTTCTTTGAACTACCCCCACATGAGCATGAATTCCAGAAACAAGAACACCACCAATGCTAACAGTTATCATCTGACTGGACATGGAAATAACAGTTGGTTCTGGTAAAGTTTTGTTCCAAAATAACCAAATGTTACCTTTTTTTTATTAGAAACTGAATTGTGAATTACTTTATTTTGCATTCCAGGAAGATTCAATTTATTACAGAATGAAGCACTGCAAACTACTTTTGGTTCAGCAACAAACACTAATGAAGGATTGAATTGATTTATTAGAGACCACAACTTATTTTGAGCGCTAGATCTTCTAAGGCCCCTTATGTTCCAAAATAAAACTTTCATTGTAAAGGTTGGAGACCCTTAGTGCCTCCATTGACTGGATTCTTTCTAAAATTATATTTAACTGGAACTTGTTGAGAGTTTACCTTTTGAGCTACATTAGGTTGATCACTAGAAGTAGAAGCTGGTTTAGCTGCTGCAGGTTTCTGAATTATCTTAGACCAAGTTGTAGTTGGGACTCTTTCCTCTGATATAGATCCATCCTTACCATTGATGTACTTAATAACACTCTTTTCCAAGGCATTGTCTTTAACTATTTGTAGAACTTTTGCAGGAGTTAGGACTTCCTTGTCTTCATGCAAATTTATAATATTGTCTTCATCATTCTCAGTAGGAAGTGAACCAAACATCCCAGAAGTAATTTTAACTGCGTCATTTGCTTGTTGAAATTTTTTTGGTGACAAGTGAATTTGAGTGGTGGGAGTTTGACAGATATCAAATTTCTCCCTGACATGAACTTTAGGAGAATTACCATTCATTTGACTGTTAGTACCCTTTGAAGTTTCACAATTATCAAATTTCGCACTTGCTGTAAAATGTGTATTAAGTGCTGACTTTGGAGAAATACCATTTCCATGTTGATTACTAGCTCCTTTTGATGTGTCCTTTTTGATTCTGCATTCAGCTAGTATATGACAAACAATCTTGCAGTGACTGCAGAACTTGGGAGGCTTGATTAGTAATACATTTTGCATAAATCCTCCAAACTTAGTTTTTATCCAGAGCTTGCTAGGATTGATTTATTAGATAAAGGGTTAATAACGGAAAATCCAATATTTTAAAAGTAAAAGTCGTTACCTTTGTCATATAATCCTTAAGCTTATTCTTTGGAGGAGAGCACTTCTTGTGATACAAAGTCATCCGGGGATGAGAAAGGGGTACTTCCACCAGTTGCTTGGTGCCGTCATCTCGAATGACCTCTTCATTTTTCATGAGTTCAAGAGGATTTGATTGAGGCCTATACAAAGGAAAATGCTCCCAAACCCACGCTTGAATGAAGTTGGCGGGAACAAAAGTCTCTACCTCATGAGCCCCGTACACACGACGAATATCACACGCCAACAAATCCAAATGGCAATACAAGCCACCCAGGAACATAGGGGCAAGTGAAGGGCCCTATCTCTCTTATTCATAGCCATAAAAGTACAAGACTCATAAAAGCAGGTATCACCATGGACGGGGAGTCCAGTAAGCGCGACTACATACTCTAGTTGGAGTTGCCTCACCCCAATAAAATAAGAACGTATGAGGATCAATCATCCAACAAGCAAACAAACGCGCCAAGCTATCGTGATCTCACCGGACGGTCCTGTATCTGGAAGCTTATATGGCGGCCTCTATGCCTAGAGAACGGATGATCCTTCTATGATTAGGATTAGAATAAATATATTCCACCCATGGATCCCAAGAAAGAGGCGATTCAGCGGACGAACGAAGAGTGGTAGAGGGAAAAATGTAGTCTCCCCTATGAGCTGCTAGGCGAGGTATTTCCTCTGAAGCGTCAATCGGAGATACATTTGCATGAGGACGAATGAGCCAACCATCAGATGAGGACAGAGATAATATATGAGGGTTTAACATACGAGGAACCCAGAAGTCATCCGTCAGAAAAAGAACCCAAACCATCCTCTGTTGTAGGCAACCACAGGAGATCCTTGAGCTGGCGATTACTTCTTATCTCGTCGAGTGTATAAGAAACGGGTATGTTAGGCGGGTCTCGCTCAGGCGATTCATCATCCATACTGTTTAGTTCATCTGAGAAGAAGGAAAGCCGAAAGAGAGAATAGATAAAAGGATAAGGAAGGGACCTCTCCTATTTATAGAGGGGTAAAAGGTGGAGACAGTTTCTGAAAAAGTTAAGTAACCGCTACATCCAAAGAGTCGTTATTGTAACTGTCTAGGAATTCCATCAGTCGCAACTGCCAATTGACGCATCAACATGTGACTGTTGACCTGGTCTATGAACAGTCAATAATCAGGGGACTAATGTTGATACATGATGCGTGTCGTAACCACAACAAATTAATTAATACTTTACTACCTAATTAACAAGTAATATAGGGTAGTCAAGGTCGATCCCACGAGGAGCAAGAGATTCTAGTTGTAAAAATTGTCACGAAAGGGGGGTGTAAAAAGCAAAATAAAAATAAACAAAACAATTAAAAGATAAAGTTGAAAGCAATAAGAGAGACAAGATCAAGGAATCCTTCTTCGTTATGAAACAATGAATCAAATTATGTTCTTTTCCACTTGTTATTAGTCACAGATTATCACCAACCGTAGGATAGCAGGTCCGCTTAGCTAGCCCCAAAATCCCTAATTTCACCGATAATGACAGTCCGCTTAGTTATCGGATTCTATTCAAAAGAACCACCTTGAGGTCCGCTTACAAGATGTAATTTGAGAATGCATTAAGATTTATGAATTTAGGTTTAGTACTAGTAGTTAAACTCGGTTCGCTTGGTCCACTTTCTAGCGTTGTTTCTACACACAATTGCTCCACGGAATCCCTCCGCAAGGTCTCGTGTTTGCTACTTATGTAAAGAGTCAAGAAACGATTACTTATCTCCTAACTTTCACTAGCTTTAGATCAAATTAACAAATCAATTTAGTTGGCCACCTAAACAATCTATCAATCAATCATGAATGTCTTTAAGATCACTCCTATTAGTAAAAACAAACGATAATCGTGTGAAAAACTTCAAGATAGAATTGAAACAAAAACTCAAATCATATGTTTAAAAACTAGGATTTCATCCTCAATCAATAAAATTAACTACTCATGTTAAAAGTTCACACAAAGAATAGGAAAAGAAAAGAATTGTGTGTGTAGAGATGTAAGAGATGTAGAAGTTGTAGAAAACTTCTCTATTTATAAGCTTCAAAATTATCCAAATCTTCTAAGGATTAGAATCCTTTTCCTTTTGCAATTCTCTTCTCTTCCACCTTCTCTTTCCAAATTTGAGTCCAATTCTCCATCCAATTCCTAGCCCAAGTCTTCACACCCATGAGAGAGGTCCATAGAAAATTCTGGAATTTTGCTCGCCGGAAAACTGGGATTGTGGCGGAATTTGGCCGAAAACGTCGCCGCCGGCCACTGAAAATTTCTCCGTCGAGAGAATATTCGACGGAATATTCCGTCCGGTTCACCGTTAGGACTAACGGTCAAACTAGTCAACCGTCATCAACGGTCGGTCAAAGGTCAAGGAAAGGGAGTGAGTCAGACTCAGGTTAGCTTCGACTCGGCTAACGGGCTTACTCGGATGAGTCGATTCTTGAATCAGCTGCTAACTCGGCTGACTTAATCCTATTCAGCTCACCGGAATCGGTCATCGGAGCTCGGTTGGGATCGGTCCTCAGTCGGCTCGTCGGAGGGGGAAAGTTGGCGAGTTTCTACTGTTTTTAGACGATTTGCAAGCCATTTTCAGGTGATTCTTCTCCCTGTGCAAATCCTATCATTCATCTATTCAATTCTTCAATCGAACCCATTTCTCCATGCATCAAATTGACAAAGCAGTTTAATGCCTCTGTCTTCATAAACCCCATTTCTCAACACCCATCAATCTTCCTGTATCGGTGGCCAATCTTGTCTTTACAATTTCGGCAATCAACAAAGAAACCTTCTCTGTGTTCTTCTTTTTCCAGATCTCTAATTGCGCTGCTTCTCAATCCTTAGAGCAAAACCCATTCACCAACAGAATACCACCTTCTTTCTTTCATTAAATCACCACCGCAACTCCATCTGCGAAACTCAATTAACCACAAAACCATTTTTCGTCTTCAGCAACAACACCAATTCTCTGTGTCTTCAAATCGGAACCATAACCATCTCACAAAGACCACCAGAGATTATTCTCGATTGCATCTCCGAGCTTCACAATAAAGTGGCTTGTTTCGAACCCAGTGCTTTTTTAGGTCTCTAATCGAACCCCTTTTCTTTCATGGCAAAGCATCAACTTCTCAATCGATTTCTCTCAATTTCTTCAGTACAACAGCAGCCATGGTCGCTTTTGTTTCTCATTTCTCAATTTCAGAAACTGAGATATTGATTGAGAAATGGGCGTCTCGATTTAGGGTTGGGAATGATTGGGGTGGATGTTTACACCTAAATTAGAAACCACCCCTAGATCAGGTGTTAACAACACACATCTTTTGGATAAGGGCCACCTAATTGGCATCCCCTTAACCACAGCTAGTCTTTGTTTAATACTCCTCCAAATAGAGTTGCCCCTTAACCTGGACTGGACTGCGTTTAGTAATCCTCCCAAAAGAGCTGCCCCTTAACCATTACTCGGGCTCCGGATAGTGTTCACCCTCAAAATGACCTTTTTGCCCTTTTAGCTCAAATTGGGTGATTTCTTCTTCTTTTCCTCCGTGCGACTCCAAAGTAGCTATAAAACTCAAAACAAGCGTAAAATACATAATTTACAAGAAAAATAGCAAAGAAAGCCTAAACTACTAGATAGTAAATTAGGTGTATTCTACACCTATCAAATTCCCCCACACTTAGACTTTGCTAGTCCTCGAGCAAATCAAACTAAAAACTCACAACTTCAAAGCATTCAAGCGTCACAAGCATCCAAAGAGTTATGAGGACATAGAGTTTCTGCATGCTAGTAATAAGAAGTTAGAAATACTAAAGAACTTATTCTCGTTCTTAATTGTTGAGTGAGAAATAACCACACCATAATGAGAGAACGCGTGTTTGAGAAACGATCAATAAGCATTTCGCCTCGACCATCGCCTCACCAAATAGGATTTTATGATAATTGCACTCAAAAAGACGGCTTTTTATGGGTCTCACATGTGTGCAGGTAGGAATGAAGAGAGAATTCCTGCGACACGATGAATGGTGGGAAGGACAACTTCCGAAATATTTTTTAAAAACCCACATCTTTTAATATTTTGAAAAACCATTTTTCTGACGATCTCTAAGAAAGGAAATCAACCATTATTATCGAGGATGAGATTACTTACTTACCTTCACATCCGATTGCCAATTAAGATAACACCACTCTCACGGCATCCAATAGAAACGTCTTCCGTTCCTCGTCTTTAACTTCTTAGTCTTCGGTTTCAACTATTGATGATAAATCCTTGAATTTCATAGATCCTTAACAATTCTTAACTCTTTTTACCTTAAATATCCTTGTCGCTTGAAACTTCCTTATAAATTTTCCTTCCCCACGGCTTATTAACAAAACAAATATTTCTCTTGTTTTTCTCTTTTTTTTTTTTTTTTTTTTTTTTTTTTTTTTTTTTTTTGAACAAGAGAAATTAAATACAAAATAAACCATGGCCGTGGGAGAAGTATTTTACCACTTGATTCTTCACAACTTGTATCGTCTTGAAATCATAAACTTCAAAAATTCTCACCTTTTAATTTTCTTCGCTTTCATGAATAAGTCTTCATACTTTGATATAAAATTACCTCATTTGTAGTGTAAGTTTTCAACATATATGTAACAATCCGCTCTTTGTATGTTGCTTTACTTGAATTTGAAATTTGCTCTTTTTCTCATTCCGTTGCTTGTAAACCTTAAACTTTTCCAACTTTCCTTGTAGATTTTGATGTCGCTCCTTGTTGATGATGAGAGTGTTTCTATGGATCCGTTGTTGTCGAGAGAGAGAATGGTGCTAGCGCAAATCGAACTACAAGAAGGAAGCTTTCATCCATGGACGTCACCCTCATGATTGACAAAATTAGCACTCAAGAGATCAAAGAGTAGTGCTTTTAGTGGTGGGAGGTTGGGTAGCTCACCATTCTACCCGGAATTTACTTACGGTGACACACACTCAAAAGAAGCTCTTTAGTAAATGGAAGAATTCTGGTCGGTGCCTCTCATGATATGAATACGGGTAGTCTCCACTAATGATTGATCAGCAACTCTAATAACGCACTTCTCCCTGCACCAAATTCGCATCACCGGCATGATTAAATCCATTATTTAACACTCAAACAAGCAAGAAATCCGAATGTAGTTCTCTAACATTTCCAAGTTCAATTATGTCGGTCAAAAACTCTATGTAAACATACCTAGAAGTATGCTAGTGACTCTAAAATCTTTAAAAGTTGGAATTTTAAGTAAAACTCTTTTCTTTTTTTTTTTTTTCAAAATTTTTTCATTTTTTTGTAATTTTTGTTTTAAAAAACATGCTTAACCACTCCCCCACACTTAAACCTTACATTGTCCTCAATGTAATTGAATCCTCCTAGTAAAGTCAAGGTGGGAAATTTTAACATGATAAGAAATAAGAAAAAGAAATAACAAAAAGCAAAAGGATAAGAAATACAAAACCGATGGGTTGCCTCCCATTAAGCGCTTGTTTTAAAGTCGACGGCCCGACTTGGCTCTTGCATGATTCATTCCCCATATACTAACAATCTGAAAATTTGAGGATCCACCCATAATACCTGTTTTGCAAACAATAACTCCATACAAATATTAGCACAAGAAAACAATAGTGAAATTATCGCTCGATAGAAATTTCCCCCACACTTATTCTCGTCCACACTCGGAAGTGTATAAAGAACATAGAATTCGGGAACTTCCATGTATTCCTCTTGGCAAACCTGCATAGTGTTAGAATCAAGTGTTTCCAATGGTGGATATCTAGAAACAAAATCATCCAAAAATACTTTCGAAGCACATACATTCAAACCAATAAGAGGTAAAGGAGAAGAATCAATAGGCAAAGGGTTAGACAAACCTTGCACAATCTCTTGTTTTACGGAATCCTCTTCATCCTTAGAGAACTCATGTGAATTACTTACCTCTTGTATATCGTGGTCCTCTATTAAACCTTGCAACCATTCTTCGTCGTTTTCTACCTTAACCAAAGTCTCGGTATCATCATAATCATTAGCAAGTTCAATTGGGTCTTCCACAAAATCAATGAATGTGGTTTCATCCTCTAGTATCATCTCTTCAACATTCTCATCATCGGAATCGGGCCATTCACTAAAATGATTCTCATCGGTATAGATTGTAAAATCTTCTTGTGCGGGTGTTACTTCGTTGACAACAATAGGTAAGTCACACCCAATCTCCTCCTTTTGAATAGGTGAAGGATCGTTATTATGATCCGGAGTTGGAATAACTTCCTCATTGTCGGAACATTCATACACTTCCGCGGACTCCCATCTTTCCTTAAGAAAGTTTTGCCAAGCAATAAATGCATCTTCCTCAAGCTCTTCCTTTTGAATAGGTGATTGATCATTATTAAGATCAAGGCTCGAGTAATCTACACTAGCGTCATCAAAAGTCTCCAAAGGTTTGTCCTTTTCAACACAATCATCTTCATTTTCGGACTCACCATAATAAGAATCTTCATCGGTTTCATTACCTTTATCTAGACGTCGTTTAAGTTCCATATGAATGGTCCTACTAATTTCTGCGACAAGCTCTTCCGAGTCTCCATCATCTTCCAATTTGTATAATTTCTGTGCAAGTTTCCTGACGTTCACACGCTTACCACCGTTGATAGAGTTTCTAGACGACATCTCCTCTTTTGGAAAAAGTGAAGGAAAAACACGATGAAGAGGAGTATATTCCAAATTCTCTGTCTGCACATTACTAGAAAACAAATTGTTAGATGCATAACTATCCTTCCATCCGTGTGTTTGTCCACTTACATACCCGTCATAAGGTTGTTGATATGTATGAGAATATCCATAAGGTTCTATAGGAAATTTATCATAGCCAAAATATTGGTTTTGATTGTATCCTAAGGATGGTTGGAAGTTGTCATAATGTTGAGGTTGAAAACCGTATTGATTGTTGTAATATGCTTGCTCTTGTCCACCATACATTGAAAACCGGCACCTGAAATAAGATTCAAAAACCAAGTTAGATACGGAATAGAATCCAACAAAGCAAGAATAAAGCAAAAAGAAAAATAAAAACAACTAAAATCATCCGCTGCTCCCCGGCAACGGCGCCAAAATTTGATGCGTGTCGTAACCACAACAAATTAATTAATACTTTACTACCTAATTAACAAGTAATATAGGGTAGTCAAGGTCGATCCCACGAGGAGCAAGAGATTCTAGTTGTAAAAATTGTCACGAAAGGGGGGTGTAAAAAGCAAAATAAAAATAAACAAAACAATTAAAAGATAAAGTTGAAAGCAATAAGAGAGACGAGATCAAGGAATCCTTCTTCGTTATGAAACAATGAATCAAATTATGTTCTTTTCCACTTGTTATTAGTCATGATTATCACCAACCGTAGGATAGCAGGTCCGCTTAGCTAGCCCCAAAATCCCTAATTTCACCGGACAAGTAAAGTCCGCTTAGTTATCGATTCTATTCAAAAGAACCACCTTGAGGTCCGCTCAACAAGATGTAATTCCTAATGCATTAAGATTTATGAATTTAGGTTTAGTACTAGTAGTTAAACTCGGTTCGCTTGGTCCACTTTCTAGCGTTGTTTCTACACACAATTGCTCCACGGAATCCCTCGCAAGGTCTCGTGTTTGCTACTTATGTAAAGAGTCAAGAAACGATTACTTATCTCCTAACTTTCACTAGCTTTAGATCAAATTAACAAATCAATTTAGTTGGCCACCTAAACAATCTATCAATCAATCATGAATGTCTTTAAGATCACTCCTATTAGTAAAAACAAACGATAATCGTGTGAAAAACTTCAAGATAGAATTGAAACAAAAACTCAAATCATATGTTTAAAAACTAGGATTTCATCCTCAATCAATAAAATTAACTACTCATGTTAAAAGTTCACACAAAGAATAAGAAAAGAAAAGAATTGTGTGTGTAGAGATGTAGAGAGATGTAGAAGTTGTAGAAAACTTCTCTATTTATAAGCTTCAAAATTATCCAAATCTTCTAAGGATTAGAATCCTTTTCCTTTTGCAATTCTCTTCTCTTCCACCTTCTCTTTCCAAATTTGAGTCCAATTCTCCATCCAATTCCTAGCCCAAGTCTTCACACCCATGAGAGAGGTCCATAGAAAATTCTGGAATTTTGCTCGCCGGAAAACTGGGATTGTGGCCGGAATTTGGCCGGAAAACGTCGCCGCCGGCCACCTGAAAATTTCTCCGTCGAGAGAATATTCGACGGAATATTCCGTCCGGTCCACCGTTAGGACTAACGGTCAAACTAGTCAACCGTCAGTCAAGTCAGTCAAAGGTCAAGGAAAGGGAGTGAGTCGGACTCGAGTTAGCTTCGACTCAGCTAACTGGGCTTACTCGGATGAGTCGATTCATCGAATCAGCTGCTAACTCGGCTGACTTAATCCTATTCAGCTCACCGGAATCGGTCATCGGGCTCGGTTGGGATCGGTCTGAGTCAGCTCGTCGGAGGGGAAAATTGGCCGAGTTTCGGCTGTTTTTAGACGATTTGCAAGCCATTTTCAGGCTGATTCTTCTCCCTGTGCAAATCCTATCATTCATCTATTCAATTCTTCAATCGAACCCATTTCTCCACTGCATCAAATTGACAGCAGTTTAATGCCTCTGTCTTCATAAACCCCATTTCTCAACACCCATCAATCTTCCTGTATCAGTGGCCAATCTTGTCTTTACAATTTCTGGCAATCAACAGCAAAACCTTCTCTGTGTTCTTCTTTTTCCAGATCTCTAATTGCAGCTGCTTCTCAATCCTTAGAGCAAAACCCATTCACCAGCAGAATACCACCTTCTTTCTTTCATTAAATCACCACCTGCAACTCCATCGGCGAAACTCAATTAACCACAAAACCATTTTTCGTCTTCAGCAACAACACCAATTCTCTGTGTCTTCAAATCGGAACCATAACCATCTCACAGCACCACCAGAGATTATTCTCGATTGCATCTCCTGAGCTTCACAACAGTGGCTTGTTTCGAACCCAGCTGCTTTTTTTAGGTCTCTAATCGAACCCCTTTTCTTTCATGGCAGCATCAACTTCTCAATCGATTTCTCTCAATTTCTTCAAGTACAACAGCAGCCATGGCTGCTTTTGTTTCTCATTTCTCAATTTCAGAAACTGAGATATTGATTGAGAAATGGGCGTCTCGATTTAGGGTTGGGAATGATTGGGGTGGATGTTTACACCCTAAATTAGAAACCACCCCAGATCAGGTGTTAACAACACACATCTTTTGGATAAGGGCCACCTAATTGGCATCCCCTTAACCACAGCTAGTCTTTGTTTAATACTCCTCCAAATAGAGTTGCCCCTTAACCTGGACTGGACTGCGTTTAGTAATCCTCCCAAAAGAGCTGCCCCTTAACCATTACTCGGGCCCTCGGATAGTGTTCACCCTCAAAATGACCTTTTTGCCCTTTTAGCTCAAATTGGGTGATTTCTTCTTCTTTTCCTCCGTGCGACTCCAAAGTAGCTATAAAACTCAAAACAAGCGTAAAATACATAATTTACAAGAAAAATAGCAAAGAAAGCCTAAACTACTAGATAGTAAATTAGGTGTATTCTACACCTATCAATACATAAAAATAATTAACCCTAAAAGAGGTAGCCCCTTAGCCTATTAAGGGTTCTTCTTAAGAAGAAGGAATCAGGGGACTAGGTCCAACCCATGAGATAACTGGTGGTCCTAGCCCAAGAAGGAGACTTGAACTAGTTGGGATTCATCCCAAGCAAAGAGAGGAGCCTTTTCCTAGTTTCCTAATAACTTGGAAAAGAGGAAAATAATAGTTTTGTAATTAGGCCGACCGAGCGAAGTGAGAGAGGACTTTATATATGGTGACTTTGTGTCAAATGGGACATGACTTTTTTTTTCCAATTTCACAAAAAAGATTAGATTTGGTTCACGATGAAAGGACCTCACTGCCCCTCCTTAATTTTTTTCCTTCTTTAAACAGAAGTAAATAATTACAATGTTGAGGACATTTTGTAAAACGAAAAAAACAAAAACACGGGTGATAAATTAAAATGGTTAGATAAATTAAAATGGACTCGAATTAGAGGACGTGGGTTCGAATCCCAAATGAGCTCCAAAATTTTCAATTTAATTCTTATTTTTCTTTCTTTCTTCTTCTTCCTCCTCTCGATTTCTCTGTAATTTCTTCACCACCATCTCTTCTACGATATTCCTTCACCACCACCTCCGTCGTAACCAACAACACCACCTAAACATCATACACTACACCCCAGCAAGGAAGTTCACTTAACGGGGTTCACCCTCATCTTGTATCTTCTCATGGTTTGAAATATGTCTCGGAGGTTATCGATGTGGTTGGTGGCCACCTTGCTCTTGACCAGCATGTCATCCACATATACCTTAATGGTGTTTGATAGGTGTCTAAAACACCTTGATATTTATCTATTGTTTATGCTTTCTTCGCTAAGTTTTCTTGTAAAATATATATCTTATGTTTGCGTTTGAGTTTTTAGGTACTTTGGAGTCATTCAGAACAAAAGAAGAAGAAACAGGGCAAAAGCGTCATCTCAAGTGCAACTGTTGTTGGAGGCAGATTATTTCTCATTGTTTGCTTTTATTTCTTCATCTCTGTCTGAAAGGTGTGTCGGCTTTAGTGATGCAATTTTTGTCTGAAAAGCACGACTGCCTTAGTGATGAATAGAAATTGAAGAGATGAAGTGGGTTTGAGAAGTAAGAGGCAGCTGTTGCTGGCGGAGGAATCCGAAAGAAGGACAAAGCATACAATGTGGAGCAAGGAAGGCGAAAGCGTCGGGTCGTATGCAAGCACGATTGGGGGCACAATGGAGGAATATGGGGCTATCATTCTTTGGTGGCCTGTATCATTTTTCTCGGGTGCTCGTGTCGAAAATTATCTCTTACACATACCCTGAAATTCAGAAAAGAGATCATTATCTTCTTCACCTGAAATCGAGAGAGGAGAAGTATGGCCGCACTTGTCTGAGAATCAGTGAAAATTTTAGATGAGCTGCGAATCAGAACTATGGAGGCTTTGAATTGAGAAATAGATAAGGCTCTTGCTGGTGACTGAGTTTTTAGAACAGATCAAGAAGTCCAGGGTTGAATGCATATGAAGAAATTGATGATGTGGTGGTTGTTGGCAGAGATTGAGGTTGTGGTTGCCATAGTTGATGGACTGTGTTGATGGGGGTTTAGAGCAGTCAAGACATGGAAGGAATGGCAAGGTCAGATGTGTGGCTCAAGCGAGATTTTGAGCTGAAATATGTTTTGAATGTTGTTAGTTGTTCCACCCATTTCATCTCAGGTAACAACTAACAACCAAGAGCCGTGGGCTGCTGCCAAGAAGCCAACACCGCAAACCAACGTTCCAGTGGGTCATATGTTCAGTTGAGAGATCTCATTGCTAAAACAAGTTAGCAGGCAACACGAGATGCAAGTTGAGTTTTCTGGCAGAACTTTCAAACCAAGGGAACGAGTTGTGGGATGGTTTTAGAATCAAAAATAGTTTATCTCTGAAGCACCAGTAGATTGCACACAATATGTTCGATAAAAGGATGAACTGGTGGTTGTGTTGAACCGATACGGCATTCTTTGGTGGTACAAGTGATGCTATCGAAGCGGCAAGAATGGACTCGAACTAAAGTGGTGACCATTGTGTGGTTGGCTAAAGAGTATGGTTAGATGGCCGAGACGATGGCATTGGTGACGAGACGGAGTCGAGTAACCGAGATGGATAATGCAATGATAATGTTGGCTTTGAATCTGGTGATGTTGGCTCAAGATTGGAGTTGGTGATACAATTTTGGATTGTTGAACTGATAATATTGCACACTTGAGGTGAGGCAATTATGAACTGTCATGGGTTTTTACCGAATTGCGTTTTGAACCGAAAATTGTAGGAGCTAAATGGAGAAATTGCAAATGTAGTTATGGAATGAGCAGGCCTGTGAAGCTGGTTATGCTGTGACAGGGATGTTTGCTGCCTTGGTGCTGTGAAGTGGTGAACTGCAGGTGATTTAATGGTGGTACGGACTGAGGAGAGTGTATGCAGGTGCTGGGATTATGCTAGTTCAGCTTGTGATCTGTATTGGTCTCAAGCTACAAACCATGGAATGAGGACTGCTGAATTGCAGGGAACTAAATGACTCAACTGAACTACCTGAAATAGGTGTGTGTAACAGCTGGAAGTTAGGGGTCTGTTCGAACATTAGAAGTGGCTCGAGTCTGGTGGTTCATGGCAGTGAAGATATGAATTTTATGTATCTGTTGTTTGATTGCTACTGAGGTTAGATGCAGCTGAACTGGTGCCATGATGGGTACATTGAAGGCATTGGAGTTGCAAGAGAGCTGCCATGTATGTGCGCTTTTTTGCCAGATTGTCAGTGAATGATGCAGGTGGAATAGGTACTTTTGGTTGGTTTGAAATGCAATCAAGAATTAGGGCCATGGGATATGAATTGAGGCAGAAAAAGGGATTGTGTATGGAGCTGAATGTATTACAGGGAAGAGTTGCAGAGAAAAAATGGAAGAAGAAGCAAGATATGATGGCAGGTATGGCTAATTGATTGATGCTAGGCGTGTGGGTTGACAGGTAATGGCATTGCAGGTGCAGTCACGACCTGGCGGAGCTGTATCGAGACTGAGCTGCTGTCATCGTGCTGAGATTGGAGTTGAAACGCATGTCGAAGCAAATGAGTGGAGATAATGGTGCTGTGTTGAGGTTGTCGTTGCCATGGCAGCAGTGGTGGACTGGTGATGTTGGCATCGCAGGTTGTGCTGTGTTGTTTCTGTAGCTTGAGAAACCCAGTGAAGGAATGGTGGTAATGGCTCTTGAGTGCAGCGGTGGCGTTGGCGGTGCTGGTTTGATGGAGTCGCGACTGCCATGGTTGTTGCCAAGAGGTGCAGGAATGGATTCAAAGACAGAGATGATGAACTGGGATAGTGATTGCAGTTCGGAGTGGCGTCATGGTTTGTAGCCGCAGTTGGCAGCGAAGGCATTGGTGCTGCTGTGCAGTTATGGACTGGAGCAAGTGAAGGTTGCGTAGGCAAGAATGGAGTTACAGCCAGAATGGCTAGGCAATTGATGGCTGCAAACTGAAGCTGGTGGTTTGCAGAATGGAATGAGAGCTGCAGAAACTGTGCGAAAACGGGGCAGAAATGGCGACCCGGTGGTACTAGCCCGGGATGCCGGATTTCGGAACTTGAAGCATGAATCGCAATATTTCAGTGAATCGCGAGGGGGGTATGAGTCGGATACAAGAGTTGGCCGCCGGACATATGAGCTATGGGTCACGCTTTTGGGTGCGTTTTCGCAAGATAAGAAATTGGGTTAGATGGTTTTTGTGAATGTTTGAACTGCAGAGAAGCAAAGTTGAGCTAATGGAAGTGTAGAACTGCCTGGTGACAATGTCTGGTGGCGAAGGCGGCCTGAGATGTTTTTCCGACGCCGGATTCCGGCCATATTCCGGCCGGAAACCCAGTTTTCCGGCGAGCATATTTTTTGAGACATATTTTCACATGGGTTTCTCACACATGGTTCATGGGCTTGGTGGACTTTTTTTGGTGATGGACTTTGAAGACCTAATTTTGGAAAGTGGGAAGGCTATAAAAAGAAAGGGTTTCTATTCTTTTGAAGGAGGGATATCACGTATGACGTATTCTTCTTGGAGTTTTGCAGAGAGCCGGAGCTAGGGTTTGCTTTCATTTAACATTTTCATCTCCTTTACTTTATTATTCCATTATTATTTGATGATGAACTCCAATATCATGATTAACTAAAACTCTCTTTGATTAAGGGCGATTTCGAAGCCCGAAATATGAATCTATATTTGATATGAAAAACTTGTTCTCTTGCATTAATTAATGTTATTGATTGATTTCTACCATGCTATTATTGTTTATGGATTATTTGTTGATTGTTTAAGTTCGAAATTAAATAGTTGATTCATAATCCTATTGCTAGTTTAGATTTTCTTCGACCCGTAATTGTCTAGAGAAGATAAACACAAGTAGTAATATGTGGGTATTGATGATGGGACTTTGTTAAGTACCCATATGTAGAAATCAACACTAGTAGGTGATTCATGCTTTTGAGTTCTTCACTAGGAGCAACCTTATCTCACAGAATCTAGAGCATTTGTTCAAGTCAAACCTAGTAAGCGTACCTCTAGGAAACTTGGCAAGTAGGAACCGGTAGTCGAGCGCTTCCGTATCCGGTGAGCTAGGAGATAGTAACGGAATAGTTGAGCGTACTAATTATTCTAGGGTTGTTAGTAACATGATAATGTGAAGAATATAGCTATCTATCAATTTGGTTTGTATTCCGTGGTCTAGAATGAACCTTTAATCAATTGCATCTCATATTTGAATACATTTTACAATCTTCAGCATTTCTACAACAAATATCATCTTTGCTAAGAGTATTTGCATAACAACTTGAACTTCATACCTCCCTTGGGACGATCCTACTTACATTATACTACTTGCTAGTTAAAGAGAAGTAGAGAAATTTATTTTTGCGAGATTGACACCTCGTCAAAATTGGCGCCGCCACGGGGAGGCAAGTGGCAAGTTTAGTTGTTATTTTTATTCTTAGTTGTTACTTTTGCTTTTATTTTCAATTTCTATCTACTTATTCAACCTCTTAGAATCTGATTTTCAGGTACTAATTCTTTGGTGAATGCGTGGAGAGGGCAGACCAAGTCCAATTGGTATACGTCTTCGTTCAGGCACTTTACTTAAGGATTTCATTCGAGCGGTCAACACTCCACTTCCTCAAAGTTCTACACCAAGTGAATTCTCGGACTCGGACGAAGAGGAAGACAACACAATGGGAGGTCGACCACCTGCTCCAAGAACACTCAAGGAGCTCACTTCTCCAAACCTAGATCAGCAGCCTTTATGTATTCAGCTGAATGGAAACATTGAGTTGAAACCACAATTGATTAACTTGCTGCCCAAATTTAGAGGTTTAGCGGGAGAAGATCCTAATCGTCACTTGCAACAATTCCATCATGTTGTGACTAGTATGAAGCAAGCAACTGCAGATGCGGATATGGCTATGATGATGACTTTTCCTTTCTCTCTTTTAGATATCTGCGGCAGGAGAGTGGTTCTTTTGCTTACCCGCTGGAAGCATAACCACATGGAATGGGATGAAGAAATTGTTCCTTGAGAAGTATTTTCCAGCATCAAAAGCAGCTGTGATTCGCAAGGAGATTTGTGGTATTAGGCAAGTATCGGGAGAGACTCTCCATGAGTATTGGGAGCGCTACAAGAAGCTTTTAGCTAGCTGCCCACACCACCAAATCAGCGATCAACTTGTGATTCAATATTTCTACGAAGGGTTGCTTTCTAATGATAGAAATTTGATCGATGCCGCAAGTGGTGGTGCACTTACTAACAAGACCGTTGCGGAAGCTACAAGTTTGTTGGAGAATATGGCTGCGAACACTCAACAATTCTACACTCGAGATGAATCAGCAGTAAGGAAGGTGAATGAAGTTGGCAATTCTTCACACATGGAACAAAGGATGGGCAACATGGAGAGAATGATGACTCAAATAGCTGCAAGCCTGTCATACCATCATCATATACCGAAGATGTTGAGCAAGCAAGTGCTATGTACCAAAATCAAGCAAAGGCCGAGGTACGATCCGTACTCCAACACATACAATCCAGGTTGGCGTGATCATCCGAATTTCAGCTATGCCAACAAGCAAGCTGCTGCAAATCCTACTTTCAATCAACAAGGAGGATATCAATTCATGCAAAGACCACCACAAGAACCTCAAGGCACGAGTATAGATGACAAGTTGAATCTCATTCTCAACACAATGATGCAAGATAAGCAAAAGTCAGCAATGGAGATGAAGGACATTCGAACACAAATGGGTCAATTAGCTAATGCTGTGAGCAAATTAGAGGCACAAGCAGAGGGAAAACTTCCTTCGCAACCAATAAATCACAAGGAGAATGCCAATGCTATTGAGTTACGAAGTGGGAAGCAAGTAGAGAAACGGAAACTTTTCGGTGTCCCATGAACCTGATTTGGAGAAAGAAGAGGGTGAAACAGTCCCTAAAAAGGCTGACCCGGTAACAAATTCTAACTCTAAAACTCATGTTTCTACTTATGTTACTTCTCCGCCTTTTCCTAGCAGGTTTGCAAAGTCGAACAAGGAGACATTGTACCAAGAGCTTTTGGAAATCTTTAAGAAGATTGAAGTGAACATTCCACTCATTGAGGCGATAAGGCAAGTTCCACGTTGGGCAAAGTTCTTGAAGGAATTGTGCACTAACAAGCACAAATTGACCGGTAACGAGGTAATGAGTGTGGGGAGAATGCTTGGCATATCTTCAAAAGAAACTCCCACCTAAGTTGAAAGACCCCGGTAGTTTCACCATACCATGTACTATTGGTAAAATCAAGTTTGAACGTGCTATGTTAGATTTAGGAGCATCCATTAATGTTATGCCTGCCTCCGTTTATGAATCATTGAATCTTGGACCTCTTAAGAATACCGGTATTGTTATACAACTTGCCGATAGGTCTAATTCTTACCCGAAAGGGGTTATTGAAGATGTTTTGGTGCGGGTTAATCAACTCATATTTCCAGCTGATTTCTATGTTCTTGACATGATGGATGAAGATTCACCATCGTCTACTCCCTTCTTTGTTGGGTAGACCATTCATGAGAACCGCTAGAACAAAGATTGATGTTTTCAAGGGCTCCTTAACTATGGAATTTGATGACGAGATCATAAGTTTCAATATCTTTGAAGCTATGAGATATCCTAGTGATGTGCATTCCTGTTTTTCAATTGATATTATTGATTCTCTAGCTCAATGATTTTTGAATTGAATGGTGAAGATGCTTTAGAAAACACCATAGTGGAAGGTTTAGGTTATGGAAAATACAAAGACATTGAAAGTGAATTGTCTATTTGTGATGAGCTTAAAGAGGCTGTTTTAGCTCTTAACTCATTACAAGAAGTTCCACCAAAATATAATATGTCTTATGTTTCTTTGCCGCTTACTAATGAGAAACTTTTACATCGATTGTGCAGGCACCTATTCTTGAGTTGAAACCTCTTAGGATCACCTTAAATACGTGTATTTAGGTGACAAGGAAGAGTTACTGTGATCATTGCCAGCAACCTTACTAAGGTGCAAGAGGAGAAGCTTGTTCGAGTGCTAAGAGAGTACAAGTCTGCCATTGGGTGGACCATTACCGATATCAAAGGAATCAGTCCTTCCACATGTATGCACCGAATACTTCTTGAGGAGGGGGCAAAACCAACAAGGGAAGCTCAACGTCGCTTGAACCCTCCGATGATGGAAGTAGTCAAGAAGGAAATTCTGAAGTTGTTGGAGGTAGGGGTGATCTATCCCATATCTGATAGCAAATGGGTGAGCCCGATTCAAGTCGTTCCAAAGAAGTCCGGAATTACGGTGGTGAAAAAACGAAGATAATGACTTGGTTCCAACTAGAATTCAGACCGGTTGGAGAGTTTGCATTGACTACCGGAAGCTCAACTCTACCACTCGAAAGGACCATTTTCCCTTACCATTTATTGATCAAATGCTTGAAAGATTGGCTGGACATGCTTATTATTGCTTTCTTGATGGTTTTTCAGGTTATAACCAGATTGTGATAGCTCCAGAAGATCAAGAAAAGACAACGTTTACTTGCCCTTTTGGCACTTTTGCGTATAGACGTATGCCATTTGGCTTGTGCAATGCACCAGCCACTTTTCAACGTTGTATGGTAAGTATATTCTCAGATTATGTGGAAAGCATCATAGAAGTGTTTATGGATGATTTCAGCGTGTATGGTGATTCTTTTGACAAATGCTTAGATAACCTTGCACTTATTCTTAAACGATGCGTAGAAACTAATCTTGTGCTTAATTGGGAAAAATGTCACTTTATGGTTAATCATGGGATTGTGCTAGGTCATGTTGTATCCTCTAAGGGGTTAGAAGTTGACAAGGCTAAGATAGATTTGATTCGGAACTTACAATACCCCACAAATGTGAGGGAGGTTCGCTCTTTTCTTGGTCATGCAGGTTTTTACAGGAGATTCATCAAGGATTTCTCCAAGATTGCAATGCCCCTGTGTAGACTCTTGCAAAAAGATGTGGCCTTTGATTGTGACAAGGAATGCAAGGAAGCTTTCGACACCTTGAAAGAGTTGTTGACTACCGCACCAATCATCAAACCACCGGACTGGAGCAAGCCATTTGAGTTGATGTGCGATGCAAGTGATTATGCCGTTGGAGCCGTGTTGGGACAGCGAGAGGGCAAAATTCCATATGCCATTTATTATGCTTCTAGAACTCTCAACGGAGCACAAATCAACTACTCCACTACCGAAAAGGAGCTTTTGGCAATAGTGTTTGCACTCGAGAAGTTTAGATCTTATTTAGTGGGTACGAAGGTGGTTGTTTTCTCCGACCATGCTGCACTTCGTTACTTGCTCACAAAGAAGGATGCTAAGCCAAGGCTCATAAGGTGGATTCTTCTTCTTCAAGAGTTCAACATACAAATCAAGGACAAGAAGGGTAGTGAAAATACTGTAGCGGATCATCTAAGCAGATTGGTTGTGTCCGAAGAAGCAATTCCTTTGCATGATAGCTTCCCGGATGAGCAACTCTTTGCGGTCGGTGGCACAACTCCATGGTACGCTGATATCGTTAACTTCTTGGTGACGGGACAAGTACCTAGTTCCATGTCTACATTCCAGAAACACAAGCTCAAGAAGATTGCTAAGCAATATATATGGGATGAACCTTATTTGTGGAAGCATTGCTCCGATCAAATGATCCGCAGGTGCGTACTTGAATCCGAGTTCCAATCAATTCTGAATTTTTGTCACTCATATGCTTGTGGTGGCCATTTCGGAGCCAAGAGGACAGCCCTCAAGGTTCTCGAAAGTGGTTTTTATTGGCCTACATTGTTTAAGGATGCATATCTATGTTGTAAGGCTTGTGATAGGTGTCAAAGGACAGGCAACCTTGGTGCTAGAAACCAAATGCCGCAAACACCAATTCTCGTTGTTGAGATTTTTGATGTTTGGGGTATCGATTTTATGGGGCCTTTTGTGAATTCCAATGGGAAATTTTTTATACTTCTTGCTGTAGATTATGTTTCTAAGTGGGTGGAAGCTAAAGCCACCCCTACCAATGATTCTCATATTGTTTGTGAGTTTGTGAAGGAACATATCTTTTCTA
This sequence comes from Papaver armeniacum, assembly GCA_023531295.1. Classification (NCBI taxonomy): domain Eukaryota; kingdom Viridiplantae; phylum Streptophyta; class Magnoliopsida; order Ranunculales; family Papaveraceae; genus Papaver; species Papaver armeniacum. The sequence continues at coordinate 87,385 of JAJJWW010017537.1, forward strand.
GGTTTGGAACACCTCGAGTGGTGATTAGTGATGGAGGTTCCCACTTCAAGAGATCCTTTCACGCTCTTCTAAAGAAGTATAATATTTCTCATAAAGTTGGCACACCGTATCATCCACAAACGAGTGGACAAGCTGAAATTTCCAATCGGGAGATTAAGTCCATCTTAGAGAAGACGGTGAATGTTACAAGAAAAGATTGGAGTTATAGACTCAATGACGCTTTGTGGGCGTATAGGACAGCTTATAAGACACCCATCGGTATGTCTCCTTTTAGGCTTGTCTATGGCAAACCTTGCCATCTTCCCGTCGAACTTGAGCACAAAGCTTATTGGGCTATCAAGGTATGTAATATGGAATTAGATGCAGCTGGTGAACATAGGAAACTTCAGCTCAATGAGTTAGAAGAGATACGAAATGATGCATATGAAAGTTCACGCATTTATAAAGAAAAGACCAAGGCTTTCCATGATAAAATGATTTCCCGAAAGAGTTTTGAAATAGGGCAGAAAGTACTTTTATTCCATTCTCGTCTTAAATTGTTTCCGGGTAAACTTAGGTCCAGATGGGTTGGACCATTTGTTGTTACTAATGTGTTTGCGCATGGTGCAGTTGAGATAACTAGTCCCAAAACCGGGCTGATTTCCAAGGTTAACGGCCATCGCTTGAAACCATACTATGAGCAGTTTGTGACGGAGAATCAGGATATGATTACATTGAGTGATCCACTCCCTCTGGAGGAGTAATTGGAGCTGAACGTCGGGCTGACGACGTTAAACCAAGCGCTAAGTGGGAGGCAACCCACCGGTTTTGTATCTTTCCCTTTATCTTTTTATTTTTAAGCATTTTATCTTTATTTTCTTGTTTTTGCATATCATTTGCGGAATTTCCCACCTTGAACCTTCTTTGGATGATTCAATTTTACATTGAGGACAATGTAAAGTTTAAGTGTGGGGGAGCATTTATATGTTTGTATGTTTGTATAGTTGGTTTTATGCGTTTAGTAGTTTTATGCCAAAATAAAAAAAAAAAAAAAAAAAAAAAAAAAAAAAAAAAAAAAAAAAAAAAAAAAAAAAAAAAAAAAAAACCAAGAAAAATTTGTGCTTTTTGAACTCCGAAATCTAGAAACTTGTGCCTTTAGGATGACACTATTAGTGGATGGAATCATTTTGAATGCAGGAGTTGAGGAACCCATTAATTAACAAGAATGAACATAGCTCAGGAATCACAAATAACATGATAGTCGTTACCATATCTCGGAATATCACCATATCGCATTCTATTTTTATTTTTCCATATTTATCTATTGTTCTCTAAGTGTTTTGGTGGGTCACTAAACATCGACGTGTTATTGCTGCTAGGATGATTAGAGTGATTGAGTTGCTAGAAAAAGAAAAAAAAAAAGAGAAATAGAAAAAGAAGAGACCGACCAAATTAGACCAAACGGAATAAAGAATGACACTTGGGAATAGCAGTATGTGTGAAACGTAGTCCCTGTCTCCGTCGCCTAAACAAGCGTGGAATGCAGGATCCAAGGCAACTATCACGTACTTGCTGATAAGAAGCATGCGCTTGGATCCAAAAGATCGAATCATGCTGTCATGAAAAAAAAAAAAAAAAAAAAAAAAAAAAAAAAAAAAAAGAAAAGAAAAGAAAGTATTATATTTGGTGAATAAAGTCACTCCTGGTTCCCTTGTATATGCCAGTGAGTTGATGTATAAATAAGTTTGTTGACCACTGGTTCCCTTGTATATGCCAGTGAGTTAACACTAGAATTGACCAGTAGCTCAATCCAATAGGCGTAGGTTCATCTTGGTAGTGACCTTCAGACAGATATGGGAAACATCGGACACTTGTGAACATTCGCCAACATCTACATCTATATCCATCTTCTTTATCTTTTCATTGCGATTGTGGTTTGTTAGTTTCCGAGTATTGTGGCTTGTTCGACTATCTAATTAGAGCTTTATTTACTTATATATGAACTGAATTTGTGCAAGGTACCTCCTCCTGTAGTCATTTTGGATTCGTTCATTGATTTGTCACAAATAGATGGAGTTTGAATTATAGGTTTTGTAGGCAGACCTCTTGTAAACCTTCACGAGACTAAAACTCGTCCACTAGGGACACCTAGGGGTTCAAAGGCCTGTTATTCATGCTTAGAGTAACCGTAGCCTCGACGAGACGGAGTTGTATGTATCTTTTAGAATTATTTTGTTTGATTTGCTCGAGGACTAGCAAAGTCTAAGTGTGGGGGAATTTGATAGGTGTCTAAAACACCTTGATATTTATCTATTGTTTATGCTTTCTTCGCTAAGTTTTCTTGTAAAATATATATCTTATGTTTGCGTTTGAGTTTTAGGTACTTTGGAGTCATTCGAACAAAAGAAGAAGAAACAGGGCAAAAGCGTCATCTCAAGTGCAACTGTTGTTGGAGGCAGATTATTTCTCATTGTTTGCTTTTATTTCTTCATCTCTGTCTGAAAGGTGTGTCGGCTTTAGTGATGCAATTTTTGTCTGAAAAGCACGATGCCTTAGTGATGAATAGAAATTGAAGAGATGAAGTGGGTTTGAGAAGTAAGAGGTTTGTTCTTTGGCGGAGGAATCCGAAAGAAGGACAAAGCATACAATGTGGAGCAAGGAAGGCGAAAGCGTCGTGGGTCGTATGCAAGCACGATTGGGGGCACAATGGAGGAATATGGGGCTATCATTCTTTGGTGGCCTGTATCATTTTCTGGGTGCCTGTGTCGAAAATTATCTCTTACACATACCCTGAAATTCAGAAAAGAGATCATTATCTTCTTCACCTGAAATCGAGAGAGGAGAAGTATGGCCGCACTTGTCTGAGAATCAGTGAAAATTTTAGATGAGCTGCGAATCAGAACTATGGAGGCTTTGAATTGAGAAATAGATAAGGCTCTTCTTTGGTGACTGAGTTTTTAGAACAGATCAAGAAGTCCAGGGTTGAATGCATATGAAGAAATTGATGATGTGGTGGTTGTTGGCAGAGATTGAGGTTGTGGTTGCCATAGTTGATGGACTGTGTTGATGGGGGTTTAGAGCAGTCAAGACATGGAAGGAATGGCAAGGTCAGATGTGTGGCTCAAGCGAGATTTTGAGCTGAAATATGTTTTGAATGTTGTTAGTTGTTCCACCCATTTCATCTCAGGTAACAACTAACAACCAAGAGCCGTGGGCTGCTGCCAAGAAGCCAACACCGGCAAACCAACGTTCCAGTGGGTCATATGTTCAGTTGAGAGATCTCATTGCTAAAACAAGTTAGCAGGCAACACGAGATGCAAGTTGAGTTTTCTGGCAGAACTTTCAAACCAAGGGAACGAGTTGTGGGATGGTTTTAGAATCAAAAATAGTTTATCTCTGAAGCACCAGTAGATTGCACACAATATGTTCGATAAAAGGATGAACTGGTGGTTGTGTTGAACTGATACGGCATTGCTGGTGGTACAAGTGATGCTACTGAAGCGGCAAGAATGGACCTGAACTAAAGCTGGTGACCATTGTGTGGTTGGCTAAAGAGTATGGTTAGATGGCTGAGACGATGGCATTGGTGACGAGACGGAGTCGAGTAACTGAGATGGATAATGCAATGATAATGTTGGCCTGAACTGGTGATGTTGGCTCAAGATTGGAGTTGGTGATACAATTTTGGATTGTTGAACTGATAATATTGCAGGCACAGTTGAGCTGAGGCAATTATGAACTGTCATGGGTTTTTACTGAATTGCAGTTTTGAACTGAAAATTGTAGGAGCTAAATGGAGAAATTGCAGCTGTAGTTATGGAATGAGCAGCTCGTGAAAGTGGTTATCTCTGTGACAGGGATGTTTGCTGCCTTGGTGCTGTGAAGTGGTGAACTGCAGGTGATTTAATGGTGGTACGGACTGAGGAGAGTGTATGCAGGTGCTGGGATTATGCTAGTTCAGCTTGTGATCTGTATTGGTCTCAAGCTACAAACCATGGAATGAGGACTCAACGAATTGCAGGGAACTAAATGACTCAACTGAACTACCTGAAATAGGTGTGTGTAACAGCTGGAAGTTAGGGGTCTGTTCGAACATTAGAAGTGGCTCGAGTCTGGTGGTTCATGGCAGTGAAGATATGAATTTTATGTATCTGTTGTTTGATTGCTACTGAGGTTAGATGCAGCTGAACGGTGCCATGATGGGTACATTGAAGGCATTGGAGTTGCAAGAGAGCTGCCATGTATGTGCGGTTTTGCTGCCGATTGCGATGAATGATGCAGGTGGAATAGGTACTTTTGGTTGGTTTGAAATGCAATCAAGAATTAGGGCCATGGGATATGAATTGAGGCAGAAAAAGGGATTGTGTATGGAGCTGAATGTATTACAGGGAAGAGTTGCAGAGAAAAAATGGAAGAAGAAGCAAGATATGATGGCAGGTATGGCTAATTGATTGATGCTAGGCGTGTGGGTTGACAGTAATGGCATTAAGTGCGATCCACGACACAGCGGCGGAGCTGATCGAGACCGAGCTGCTGTCATCGTCTTCGAGATTGGAGTTGAAACCGCATGTCGCGCAGTCGTGGAGATAATGGTGCTTGTGTTGAGGTTGTCGTTGCCATGGCAGCAAGTGGTGGACTGGTGATGTTGGCATCGCAGGTTGTCTTGTGTTGTTTCGTAGCTTGAGAAACCCGGTGAAGGATTGGTGGTAATGGCTCTTGAGTGCAGCGGTGGCGTTGGCGGTGCTGGTTTGATGGAGTCGCGACTGCCATGGTTGTTGCCAAGAGGTGCAGGAATGGATTCAAAGACAGAGATGATGAACTGGGATAGTGATTGCAGTTCGGAGTGGCGTCATGGTTTGTAGCCGCAGTTGGCAGCGAAGGCATTGGTCTTCTTGTGCGGTTATGGGACTGGAGCAAGTGAAGGTTGCGTAGGCAAGAATGGAGTTACTGATGAGAATGGCTAGGCAATTGATGGCTGCAAACGGCCGGTGGTTTGCGAGAATGGAATGAGAGCTGCAGAAACCGTGCGAAACGGGCGAAATGGCGACCGGTGGTACTAGCCGGGATGCCGGATTTCGGAACTTGAAGCATGAATCGCAATATTTCAGTGAATCGCGAGGGGGGTATGAGTCGGATACAAGAGTTGGCCGCCGGACATATGAGCTATGGGTCACGCTTTTGGGTGCGTTTTCGCAAGATAAGAAATTGGGTTAGATGGTTTTTGTGAATGTTTGAACTGCAGAGAAGCAAAGTTGAGCTAATGGAAGTGTAGAACTGCCCGGTGACAATGTCGGTGGCGAAGGCGGCCTGAGATGTTTTTCCGACGCCGGATTCCGGCCATTCCGCCGAAACCCGGCGAGCATATTTTTGAGACATATTTTCACATGGGTTTCTCACACATGGTTCATGGGCTTGGTGGACTTTTTTTGGTGATGGACTTTGAAGACCTAATTTTGGAAAGTGGGAAGGCTATAAAAGAAAGGGTTTCTATTCTTTTGAAGGAGGGATATCACGTATGACGTATTCTTCTTGGAGTTTTGCGAGAGCCGGAGCTAGGGTTTGCTTTCATTTAACATTTTCATCTCCTTTACTTTATTATTCCATTATTATTTGATGATGAACTCCAATATCATGATTAACTAAAACTCTCTTTGATTAAGGGCGATTTGAAGCCCGAAATATGAATCTATATTTGATATGAAAAACTTGTTCTCTTGCATTAATTAATGTTATTGATTGATTTCTACCATGCTATTATTGTTTATGGATTATTTGTTGATTGTTTAAGTTCGAAATTAAATAGTTGATTCATAATCCTATTGCTAGTTTAGATTTTCTTCGACCCGTAATTGTCTAGAGAAGATAAACACAAGTAGTAATATGTGGGTATTGATGATGGGACTTTGTTAAGTACCCATATGTAGAAATCAACACTAGTAGGTGATTCATGCTTTTGAGTTCTTCACTAGGAGCAACCTTATCTCACAGAATCTAGAGCATTTGTTCAAGTCAAACCTAGTAAGCGTACCTCTAGGAAACTTGGCAAGTAGGAACTAGTAGTCGAGCGCGCTTCCGTATCCGGTGAGCTAGGAGATAGTAACGGAATAGTTGAGCGTACTAATTATTCTAGGGTTGTTAGTAACATGATAATGTGAAGAATATAGCTATCTATCAATTTGGTTTGTATTCCGTGGTCTAGAATGAACCTTTAATCAATTGCATCTCATATTTGAATACATTTTACAATCTTCAGCATTTCTACAACAAATATCATCTTTGCTAAGAGTATTTGCATAACAACTTGAACTTCATACCTCCCTTGGGACGATCCTACTTACATTATACTACTTGCTAGTTAAAGAGAAGTAGAGAAATTTATTTTTGCGAGATTGACACCTCGTCGGCTTGTAGCTCGGGTGCAATTCTCCTCATCTTTTGTCGGATCGGCTTGAACTTGGGATCTATTCTCAAGTGATGTGAGCGGACTTCTGGGTCAATTCCCTCCATATCGTGCATTTGCCAGGAGAATACGTCCATGTGTTCTTTTAGAAGAGTTATCAACTGCTGTGTTTGTTCATCCGTAAATAGAGTCCCTATTCTCACCATTTTAGGCTCTTCCTCAGTGCCCAAATTAATTTGTCGGGTAGATTCTAAGGCCGAGAAATTGGACTTCGGTTCATCAACTATTGTCGGCTCCTTTGATTGCTATAAGATATCGTTCCCGTCCGCTTCATAGGTTGTGATGGCTTGTGATATCATCTTTTCTAGTTCTTCTCCCGCCCTTATCTCCTTAGCTTTGTTCTTTTCTTGGCGCTTCCTCGATCGCCTTTCTTCATTCTGTTGGATGTTTATCTGTACGCATTGTCTTGCTGCCTGGGGGTCGCCTAACACCTCCACTACTCCTCGGTAGGATGGAAACCGTAGTCTTTGATGGTACGCCAATGCCATTCCTTTGATTCCTGCGAGCCAGGGTCTACCAAGGATTGCTTCGTAAGGCGACACGACGTCGACCACACAGAAGGTGGTGAGTGTGTCTAAAACCCCTCTCCGTCCGAGACTCTGAGGGTGACTTCTCCCTTTGGTACCGTCACCGTACCGTTGAAGCCGTAGATTCGATAGGTCGATGGGATTAAGATGTCATCGATAACTCCATTCTTTTGAAAGTATCGTTAAAAAGGACCTCGGACCGAACTCCCGCTGTCCATTAGTATCCTTCGGACACCCCATTCTTCGATAAGTAAGGTTACCACTAGGGGATCTCCATGGGCTTGGCCATTTTACGGGACGTCTTTTGCTGAGAAAGTGATCGGCTGCATCATCCAAGGTTCCATGGGCAGAGTTTTAGCCACGCTGAATATTTCCTTTCCCGCTCGATCTCTTTTATGAATCCTTGAAGTGATACATGTACCCAAGTCAAAACCTTGAGTTGCCGAGTGCGAGATAGTGTTACAGGCAAACTGGGTACCACGATTGATTCTTATTTGATGCACTGGAACGTCGGGTTGAACTGGTGTCGGCGATGTCTTGATAAAATGTCGCAAGTATCCATCTCGGATCAGATGCTGGATGATATCTTTTACCTCCCGAAAATCATTGGTCGAATGGCCACGATACTGGTGGTAATGACAAAACTCGGGATGGTTCCTTGTTTCATCATACTGGATTCCCCTCGTCTTCGGGTATCTGATGTCGTTCCTCTTTTCTACTTTCTTGAATATTTCTTCCAATGGTGCATTTAGTGGAGTGTAAGTTCTGGGTTCGTGGCGAGGCTTCTTTCCTTTCTCGACCCAACTTTTCTTGTTCGACCCTTGATGTGGTGTGCTCGGCCTTTTCTCTGATCGCTTTGGATCTTCTCATGGGATCGCCTCTACTGTAGTGCTTGCTTCTTGTATTCCCATATCCCGTGCTCCTTCCTGTATTTCTTCTAGGGCGATGTAGTGTTCTTGCATCTTCCTGATTTCCCTTAAAGTTTGGGGTTTCTCGGTGTACATTGCTATCTAAATAGGGTCTGACTTTCCCAATGAATTTTCGAATCCGAAGATCTGTTGATCGACCGGTACCTTCCCGATGTCAGTACATAACTTTCTCCATATATTGGTTTGAGACCGCAATGGTTCCCTAAATCTTCGTGCTAGTGTAAAGAGCTTATTGACTCTGGGCCGAGCAATACTGTTGTGCATGTAAGTTTCCAGGAAGGTTTCCACAAAGGCAGCATAATTGCCAACGGACTCATCGGGCAAGGTGTAAAACCAGTTCTTTGCCTCACCTTCGAGACTCGCTGGAAAGAACTTGCACATGACCACATCGTAATTCGTCCATTGTAACAGAGACATGCCATACATTTTGACATGTTCTCCTGCGTCACCCGTGTCGTCAAACCTGGATGGGAAGGTCGGCAACGTACACTTTGGTGGGAATGGAGTCCAATCCAGTTCCTTAGTAAATGGTGTCTTCTGTGCTTCGCTGATCACTTCTGCCAACTTGTCGTCCTCGCCATTTCCTGTCAGCTTCTTGACCATCTTCTCAAGTTGCTCGAGCTTTTGCTTGGTTGTCGCATCCGTTCCCTCGTTTGTCGCCTCTTCCTCGGTTGAAGAGTCCTCAGGTGGGCCATACCCTCCCCTTAAGAGATTAGGGTCGGGCACACGCTCTCGGTTCAGGGGTGGGGTCGGAGTGTTTCTTGACTGGGTGTGATGGCTAGAAATGCCTTGGCTCGACGATCCTCTTGACCCGGCTCTCTGGTTGCGGAGCTGGTAGTTTTCATGCTCCAAGGCTAGATTTCTTCTCTGCAGCTCTCTCATAAGATCTTCCTACCTTCTTTGGCTCTCCAAGATAGCAAGTAACATTGGATCAGTGCTCTCATGGCTAGAGTGGCCATTCACTTGGTTTCCTTCTGCATTGGGGGGCGCAGTTGGTGGTCCTGCTGGGGGAATAACGGGGGGAACGGTTGGATCTACGGGAGGATCAGCTGTTACCGGTGGGATGTCTCGATTGAGGTTGTCCATTCCCAAGTGCACTTGTCTAAGCCTTTCTCCTTCCTGTTCTAGTGCACGTTGATACTCCATCTGCTGTCTTTCTCGCCATCGTTCTACCTGCATCATTTGCACTTCCTCGTCTTCCTCAGTATCCGATGCAGTTCTTTCATGTTCCATGTCCCCCTGCCTCATCTGGCTCGGGTTAATCCTCAGTATTCTTGGTGGGAGATCGTTGTATCGGCCTAGATCGATTTCTTCGTCGACAGTTGCCATGCCTCTGCCTGGTGCCTGAGATTCGCCTTGATGGTTTTGTCGGCTACCCTCTTGTCGGGAATCCGTTAGTCCTTCTTGTGCACTAGATCCCGCTATGGCCCGATTCCTGAGAATCCTACCCGTCCTGGAGGTGCTTGCCATCGCCTCTAGTGTTGCTTTTGTGCCTCGGCTCGCCCGTCCCTACCTACGTCAGCAAAGTACACAGCACTTACTTCGAACTTTTTTCGAAAAGGTTAAGGATGAAGTACAATTCCATTTATACTAGCGTGCTGATCTCAGCAATCGAGTGGTTTTGACCGTAAAGGACAATCTTTGAAAAGTCAAGTTTCGACACATCGCTTCTGGTATTTCTCTATGCATTAATCATTATTTGTCCTAACATTCCTAGTGCCAGAAATCATTAATCATCTGTACGTTAGATCGGAAAATTTCTTTCTTGGCTATGGTTGATAATAACGACAACCTTCACCAGCTGTTTCGCCGATGGTTCACCTATACAGATTACCGGAAATCCCCGATGTACCATAGGATTCTTTTGGTTTTCTACTGACGCTGTGAGGCTCTTACTGTAGGATCAAGATGAGACTTATTAACGAAGCACTCACTATACTCCTTCTAGCCGTAGCTGAAAAGAAAACTGAACTCGATGACTTCGAGTTAGTCTTGCCTCCACCACTATTGTACTTTACCTAACTTACAAAGAAGATTTAAACGGCGAAATAACGTTTCAATCTAGCTTCCACCGATTATCAAAGATGATCCGTTCGGGAGCTTTGAGGTGTTATAACGGTTAACTTTCACCGTCCAGGTCGAAGATGAGACGATCTTTAATCAAGGGACTTAACTCAACAGAAAACACTTAACTCGGTAAAAGACGATTAATCAAACTTTTCCAACAGAAAACACTCACTCATAAGGTAAGAAACCTTATGGTACTTACTTTGACAAAATCAAGACGATGAAGATAACTAATCAAGTTTTTCTTTTCAAACTAAAATTTTGTGAGCTTTTCAACGATTAGGCAAGTGAAAACAAACCTAAAGAAATCGAGATTTTAATCCGAAAGGTAAACGCTAAACGATAGATCTAGCAACCTATGCGTTCCAACCATTAGAGCCTTTCACTTAGCATCAACTATCATCAATAGATGTTTATAGGAGTTGTTGAATCTCTCTTTTAATGGCGTTTTGGCAAGGTATCTAAAGATGTTACACGTTCCCCTTAGTCGGCGCCAGAATGTAGATGTAGAAAACCCTACTACTACATCCAATGGTCCATCCTACACATAATAAGAAGTAACAAGCAATAGAAATAGAAGAACACAAGATGTACGTGGTTCGGTATGATTACCTACGTCCACGGGGGTAAAGGGATGATCTTATTGCTTCATTCAAGATTACAAGACGAGTGCTTTTCTCTCAATACTCTAGGTGTGCTCTCTTTCCTCACTTCTTACTTGAGTTTTACTTCTCTACATAGTCTCTATTTATAGTAGCAGGTGATGATACATCCAGTACTACGATGTTGGGCCTGATGTAGCTTCCTTGATGTTCTTCTCGGGTGATCAGTTGATGCTTCAGCCGATATTCCTATTTGCTTAGGTCGAGATATCTAGCCGAGCCGACTGATGTCCTCTTCTGATATCCTACTACCCGATGTCGCTTGTTTGGTGGAGATGATCGATGTCGCCCTTTAGGTCCCTGGCCGAGTCTTTCTTTGACCGAGTTCTTCTTATCTCTTCACCAACTCTGTCAGTGCATTTATTGTTCTTGTACCCGATGTGCATCACATCAGAACTTTTTCTCCCTTTATGTCGACCTCACAGGCTGCTTCAGTTCCTCTTTTCTCGCGCTCAGATTTGGTGAGGTGATTCAGTACTTCTAGTGCTTATTTTCCTTGGTACACCATTGTCTAGGATTATTCCGCCTGTCCTTGTGGATTATTTACACCTACAACCACCGCCTCCGTCGTAACCAACAGCACCACCTAAACATCATACACTACACCCCAGCAAGGAAGCAACACCACCACCACCAATACAATCTCAACACTCAGGTTCATCTTCTTCAATTGTCACCACCACCGGCCTCTTCCTTCACCTCCGTCAATTCCAGGAGCACCATTACCACCATTAGAAACCGCAACCAATACCATCACCAACAAATTTTAAAAACCACCTATCTCTTCATTCGTTCTCTTTTCACCAAAGAATGCCATCACCCCCACGACCAAATTTCATGATAATTAAAATTATAAGAATTCGAGATTAAATACATCGAAAGGCATACAAAAATCTCAAATTACTGGATCTCATAGAACTGCATCAATTTCATTTCGATTTATTCAATGTTCGAAAAAAATTGAACCCACAAATATTCACCAAATCATAAAATTGATTCGATTAAAACAGTTCATACCTCAATTTGACACAAGAGGAACAATACAGAGTACAAATTGCAGAAATGGTACCTCTTAATTCAGTTAATTTGAAGAAATTCAGATCTGTAAAAAAATAGAGCTAGCAGAGGTTTCTTAAACTTTTATCGACTCAGTGAGTCATACCCGAGTTCTCGAATCCTCTCAATTTATGCGTCTTCATTTTTGCATTCGTTGGATTTGATTAGATTTTGATTTTGATTTTAAGTTCATTAAACAAACACAGACGTAGAGGTGGTGGTGCAGCCATGGAGCTGGAATAGAAAAAGAGATACGTAGTTTTTAGCCGCAGTAAAATTTAAGAGGTTTTAGGTTTCTAGAAACAACTAGGAAAGTATAAGTACCATATTACCCTTCAGGAAACAGAGAAGTTTTGTTGTTCCGTGAAAGTAGGATACTTGGTAATTCAACATTATGACACGCATGTAGGATAGCTACACTTTAAAGAAAATGTCATCTCTACACTCCATGGCTTGTTGTCGTTAATTTGGGCTGCCCCATGCTGGTGGCTTTTTTCTTTTTTTTCTTTTTGGTTGAAAGAAAGATCATGTTTGGACATGACATTAACCATTTTTAGCATCTCTATAATTGTTAGAATTTTATTTACAAATTTACAAATCCGACTCTTAGCCATTATTGCCGAACTAAATTATGAGTATAAAATTTTGTGTCAATTTTTCCGGTCGGACGTCCCACCGTGGCAGCGGTCATCTAGTATATTAGTCTTATGGGCACTTATCCATAAGAGGGGAAGGAAAGATTATTATAAAAAGGGAAGAAGGCATACTTAAAGGACACAATTAATTCACCTTATCTCTCTTAACCTCTCACCACCTTTGGGATACTTGCTGTGATTAGGACTAGTTCCGTCTTCTCACTTTTACCCTATCAAAGGACCCTTGCTAGCATGGTGCCCGTAGCACGTTACTAGAATTTTTGTTGCATAGCCGATCATGATATTCAAGACAAGATTATATTGATACTTTGTGAAACTGATAAAGTGACAACCTACACATGCGACTAGATGACATACATATTACACGCCAGAAATCATTCAGGAAACTATTAGTATGTGTGGTCTTCAAGAAGCTCCGTTTACTGGTAATCCTTTTACCGGGTCCAACAAGCGAAAAACTGTCCACTTAGTTCAAACCCGATTAGACAGAGCTCTAGCATCTACTTCATGGATTTCATTTTTTCCAGATGCTCTTCTTAATCATCTCATCCCTTTGGGATCCGACCATGCTCCCATCTTATTAACTACTAAACCTCAATTTCTCAAAACCCAGAAACCTTTTAGGTTGTATGAGACATGGACTAAGCATGAGACTTTTAAGGATTTGGTTCAACAAGAATGGGGGAAATTTCAATTTGGTTCTTCCGCTATACAATTTGCTAAGAAATTGAAGCAGGTGCAGATGGGTCTCAGTAAATGGAAGCAGCGACATTTTGTCAATATTGATGATCATATTAAAATGGTTCAACAGCAATTGCAGGAAGCTCAAGCATCTGCAAATACATCTCAGGACATTATTCTAGAGTTGCAAAAAAGTCTTCAACATTGGTACAATGTCAAAGCTGATATTAGTTACCAACAATCAAGAGATAAGCTGCTTCATGGTCAAGATAGAAATACTAAAGCCTTTCATGCTCAAGCCAATTACCGCATGAGGAGAAATCAGATTGATTCTATCAGAGATGAACACGGTAAATGGTATTCTTCAAGGGAGGATATTTAGAAGCTTCTTATTCAACATTTCAGTTCTATTACGACTTCATGTCATCCACCTCAAGAATCAGAGATATTTAATTTGATCACTCCCTGTATCTCGTTGGAAGTAAACGAACAGTTGTGCAAGCTTCCATCTACAGAAGGATTCAAAAAGGTTGTTCACCAAATTAAAGCTTGGGCAGCCTCTGGACCGGATGGATTTCAAGCCGGATTTTATCAACTATGTTGGGATGATGTTGCGGAAGATTTGGTGGCTATGGTACAACAATTTTTTTCAACTGCAAATTGCTCCCACAACTTAATCATACTTTCCAAGTTTTAATACCAAAGAAATTGTGTGTACAAACTCCCTCAGATTTTCGACCAATTAACATATGCAATATTTCTTATAAAATCATTTCAAAATTATTAGCTAATAGGTTAAAGAAGTTACTTCCAAAGATTATTTCCCCTTGGAAGGCAGCTTATGTACCAGGCCGTAACATTCTATACAATACAATAATCGCACGTGAGGTTATTCATTACATGAAAAGAACTAAGATTTACCCAGGAGCAGTAGCAATTAAATTGGATATGGCGAAGGCATTTGATCGTATGGAATGGGGTTTTATTATCAAAATTATGCAAGGTCTTGGTTTCAATGATAAATGGTGTTCTTTAATTAATGAATGCATCAAAGACCTGCTTCTATTTCAATCTTACTTAATGGTTCGCCTACTCCCCCTTTTATGCCAACAAGGGGACTTCGCAAGGTGATGCTCTTTCTCCCTATATATTCATTATTTGCATGGAGGATTTTAGCAGAATGTTGCAGTCAGCTGAAATGAAGGGCTTAATCAAACCATTAAAACCATCCATGAAAGGTCCAAGTATTTCTCATCTATTTTTCGCAGACGACTGCATCTTATTTTCAATGGCTTCGAGTACTTCAATTCAGAACTTGATGCAGATTATCTCTCAATTTTGCCTAGTTTCAGGGCAGATGGTTAGTCTCAATAAATCAAGTATTCACTTTAGTAACAACCTGAGTGATTTACTCAAGGAAAATATTTCTGATCTGGTTCAGATGCGTCGAATGCCATTAGCAGAAAAATATTTGGGTATCCCTTTATTTGTAGGCCGTAACAAAAATGCTTGTTGTGCAGACATACGTTACTAAAATGGAGAATAGATTGCAATCATGGCAGGGTAAACTTGTTAATCAAGCAGGGGGAGAAGCACTCAGATTCAAGTTGTCACAGAACAATGGCACGTTACCACATGAGTTGCATGCATATTCCAGATAAATCAATCAAAAAAATGGAGTCTTTACAAAATGGAATTATTGGTGGAATAAACATTCCAAGTGTGGAGGATACTTTATTAGTTGGAATGAGTTAACTACACCAAAAAGAATGGGAGGACCGGGTTTTAAAAATTTGCGCATCCTCAATGAAGCTCTTCTTGCTAAGTCGGGCATGGCGAATGTTGAATGAAAAAGAATCAAAATGAGTGCAATTGCTTGAAGCAAGGTATTTTCATAATGTTGATCCTTTGTATGGTAACATTAAACAATAAGGAACGTGGATATGGAATGGTATTCAAAGAGGATTAAAATGGATTCGAAGATATCATATTTGGCAGATAAGAGATGGTTCGAAAGTTAATATTCAAGGTCAGTGGTTTGGCAGAGTCTCTCATCAGGATTTTCAACATCAACCTTTAAATGTTCCCAACTCTCAAGGTACAATCGATGAGTATATTGATCATTCAGCAAGAAGATGGAGGATCGATAAGCTTCATCAAGTGAGTTCTATGGATCAACTTCAAAGAAATTCAACATATTTTTTTTTTGCCTCAACAACCAGCTTCAGATCAGCTTAGATGGTCACTTACTCCAAATGGTCAATTCACAGTTGCTTCAACATATAGAGCCATTCTAATGCAGCAGAATAATCAGATCATTACAAACCAACAACAGCGGATATGGTTGATGATATGGCATATTGAAATTCCATATAAGTGCTAGATGTTTTTATGGAAACTTCTAAAGAATATATTACCTGTGGCAGATAAGTTGGTAAACCAGAGAATAATTCACCCTGAAGCTTCTATGTGTGTTCACTGTTCTAGTGAAGCTGAGTCCATCAAGCATCTTTTCTTTCAATGTTCTTTGGCTGTAGAAGTGTGGTCTGCTATATCGAATGCCATTCTACAAGATACTAACAATTTTGAAGATACCACTCATTGGGTTCAATCTTGGATGGAAAAAATATCTTTACTATCAACAAGGAGAAATCTCAGGAATCTTGTTGTTATAACTATGTGGTTCTTATGGAAAAGTCGTTGCTTGAAGATGTTTGAAAGAAAAATTCAAAGATCCCGCAAACATCATTCAAAGAAATCTTTCAATTCTGTTACACTCATCGCATAAGTATTCATAATAGATACATTGCACATAGTTATAATGGCACGCATATAGTAATTAATCCTAGAATTTGTTGGTGTCCGCCTCCATTTGATTGGTTTAAGTTAAATTTTGATGTTTCTATAATCCCAGAATCTAACTTGGCTGGTTTCTCTCTTGTGTCATGGAACTATGTAGGAGAATTCTTGGAAGCCGTGGCCTGGACAAGAAATGTAAGAGATATTGATCAGGCAGAAGTACTAGCTGTGCTGATAGTTTTACAATGGATAAGGCATGGTCTTTGCAGAATTCTAGTAGAAGGGGATAATAAATCAGTCATGGAAGCAGTTAGACAAAGCATCAACAAAACTCTATTAGATGGGAGGATAAACCAATGATGGCTGAATCTATAAATATCTTTCAAGTTTTGGTGGATGTACAGTTTAGGTATGTCAACAGGGTATCCAACAGAGTAGCGGATGCTTTGGCTAAGTTTGCTAGAATAAATAACTCCAACAACAGCTGGGAGAACAATCCACCAAAGAGACTATCTACCCTTTGCTTCAACTGGAAATTGTTCATGAGGAGAATTAGTGTCTTAGTTGTTGTTGATTAGTGGTTTGTTGTTGTAATATATCTATATGCGGTTGGTTTGTGTCCTGTTGTTTGTGCTCTAGTTTGAACAAAGTCTGTTTGTGTTTGTTTGGTACTAGTTCCGAATCACTCTAGTGTAAGTTGTTGGAATCAATAAAAAGATCTCTTTAAAAAAAAAAATAGCTTTAAGTTAAAGTTTCCATACTTCAATTAATTAATAATATAATATGAGATACACATTGAACAAGTCGGACTATGAATCTATACAGAATTGTAAATAAGTGTTACGCAAATACATGGACGAAATACCGTAAGCATGCTCAGGGATAGAATTTACTAAAAGAGTGGCACGTGCATATTTAAAGTTCAAGTGGCGTGTGCAAGTTTAATAGGTCTACATGTGCCTAAAGATTTTATATTAAGGTGGTTAAGCCGCTTGTGACATTAATGTCTTGCTATGAGCGTATAAACTTCCAAAAAAGTGTTCTGATAAGCATAACTATGAAGACGACACAGAGATGTCACGACATGCACAACATGGATTACTAGTGGCGTTGTTATAGCTATTTAGCGGTCATTAAAAAACTTGTTACCGTGCCAAAGTGTCGTATTAGCAACAAAAATTCTGAAATGACATGGAATGAAACACGGAAACACGCGACATCACGACATTAAATAAAACAGTTTGGCTAATCTGTTGCATGCTCGATGATTTTTAACATGGAAACAAACATATATTGGATAACATGAGTAGGAAGTGCAGAAGTGTGCCATATCCTTATTAGTCATTTTTCATTTCAAGGAGATGATTCACTAAACCAATTATCATGGTGAAGGAGATAAAATAATGTAAAGTGAGGCATCGTTGGCTGCTCAGGATGTTTATGACTCGCACAAAATGCTGAAGATAACATAGGCAAGGGAACATTTCTACTACGCATTACAGAGTTTAACATGTTGATATTCAAACAAAGCATAGAAGCCGAGACAGACAAATGAGAATCATCATGAGAAAACGACGGGTTTTGTGAAAAAGTTGGATATTATAGCAGAATCAGCTACATACCGAAAGGAAATGTCAACACCACTACCATTTATAAATTAGTGTAAGAATGGTACAAGTATTCGACCTCATGTGCTACTAATATACATTGTCTGATTTGATCAACATTCACAACGAACAACATTTATATAGGGGGAGCAAGCAGTTAACTACTAATGCAGGCTTAGTTTTTTTTTTTTTTTCCTAACAGAAAGATGCTCATCGTTATTGAAACAGTGATATGAATTTAAGTAAGCCCCGATGCCAATGTTCATATTCGAGAGCAATCAAAAATTGTAAGACAAATGCCAAGTGAGATTCAGAGAAATAGTGGGTACATATCTTCGTAGAATAGGTCGAAGGTGTATTTTTCTTCTTAGCTCCTTTGCCTTAGAGTCGGGCTGGTGGTCTTGCGCAAGTGGAAATTTATGATGGTGTCATCGCCAATTGATCTAGTAGCGGCTATGGATAAATGGTTCAGGTGTTGAGGTCCTGTTAGAGGAAGATATGTAGCTTTGGTGCAGTCAAGTGGTGAAGTCGGCAATGGATAAAATCGGTGCTAGGAGGTGTGGAGTTCGGGGCGAAATTTTTGCAAATTTCATCAAACGCTTAGCAAGCATTAAACTGGTAATTGAGAGATGGATCGCGGTATCCATCGACCCCTCATATACATCTCCTTCCTTGCAAATCTCAATCTCGTCCATCCGTCCCCTGTTTCCCACTACAAAGAACTCCATTTCTTCCTAACTCTACTCGGCAAAGAAATTTTGTACAAATACTTTACCATTTCAGATTGATGTTGCTTTCTTGTCTTCATTCCCAGCAAAAACTCCAATACTGGTCACAACAATAATAACTACGGCTACTGACTTAGTGAGATTTCATCCAAGAGACCTGCGTTACCTATTCTAGAAACAAGGAACCAAATTTCCTTAATTATTTATGGCAATTCATCATTGTTATCTTTGTTGTATCAGTTAACGATCGGACGTTGTTCCTCGGAAGTTGATTGTAGGTGTAAATAATCCACAGGGACAGTGGAATCATCCTAGACGATGGCGTACCAAGAGAAACAAGCACTAGAAGTATTGAATCGTCTCACCAGATCGGGCGCGAGAAAAGAGGAATCGAGGGCAGCTCGTGAGGTCGACATAAAGGAAGAGAAAAGTTTTGATGTGATGCTCATCGGGTTCGAGGACAATAAATGCACTGACAGAGTTGGTGAAGAGATAAGAAGAGATCGGACAAAGTGAGACTCGGCCAGGGACCTAAGGGGCGACGTCGGTCATCTCCACCAAACAAGCGACATCGGATAGTGGGATATCGGATGAGGACATCACTCGGCTTGGCTAGACATCTCGACTTGAGCAAATAAGAATATCAAATTTGAAGCCTTAGCCGATCGCCCGAGAAGAACATCAAGGAAGCTACATCAGGCCCAACATCGTAGTATTGATGTATCATCATCTGTGACTATAAATATAGACTATGTAGAGAGGTAAAAGCCAAGTAAGAAGAGAGAAAGGTGAGCACACCTAGAGTATTGAGAGAAACATCTATCTTGTAATCGTGAACCAAGTAATAAGATCATCCTTTTACCCCGTGGACGTAGGTAATCTTACCAAACCACGCTTATCTTGTGTTCTTCTATGTCTCTTGCTTGTTTACTTCCTTGTGTATGTTAGAGATTCTTTGGATGTAGTGGTAGGATTTTCTACAACTACATTTTGGCGCCGACTAAGGGGACCGTGTAACATCTTCGGATACCTTGAAATCGGTTGCCAAAAGAGAGAAATCCAAGCTCCTAAATCACCTTGCGTGTTAGTTGAAGCTAAGGGAGAAACTCTTTTGGTTGAATGTGTTGGTAGAAAAAGTTTGCAAGGTGTTTTTGTTTTATAAGAATGATTTTCTTAGTAAAACCTTGTTATGTTTTGGTGTAGGACTGTTTTTAATAGCATCAATCCTTTTTGCTTTCGGTTAAGTCGAGTTGTCAAGATTAAATCATTAAACTACGATGTTTGCTTGAGTTGTCCAAGCAAGTTATTAGAAGATCCGCAAGCTCCCTAAATAACATCTTTTGATGTTGGTAGAAGCTAGAGTGAAATTCCACCTTGCTGGCCACCTTTTCGTCTCAAGACTCTAAGATTGTTTAACTGTCAAAATAACATCAACATCATTAAAAGAGAGATTCAACAGCTCCTATAAACATCTATTGATAATAGTCGATGCTAAGTGAAAGACTCTAATGGTTGAAATGCATAGGTTACTAGATTTATCGTTTAAAGTTTACCTTTGTGAGTAAAAGCTCGATTTCGTTACATTTGTTTTCACCTACTTAATCCTTGGAAAGCTCATGGAATTTTAGTTTAAAAGGAAAAACTTGTTTAGTTATCTTCACCGTCTTAATCTCGTCGAGTAAGTACCATAAGATTTCTTACCTTCTTATGTCGAGTTAAGTGTTTACTGTTAAGCCTCTTGATTAAAAATCACCTCGTCTTCGATCCAAGTTAACCGTTATAACAACTCAAAGCTCTCGAATGGATCATCTTTGATGATCGGTAGAAGCTAAATTGGAATTTTATTTCGCCGTCTAAACCTTCTTAGTGAGTTAAACAAAGTACAATGGTGGTGAAGGCAAGACTAACTCGAAGTCATCGGGTTTAGTTTTCCGGAAACTACGGCTGGAAGGAGTACAGTGAGCGCTTCGTTAATAAGTCTCATCTTGATACTACACTAAAAGCCTCGCAGCGTTAGTAGCAAACCAAAGGAATCCTATGGTACGACTGTATTTGGGGATTTCCGGCAATCCGCATAGGTAGACCGTCAGCACAACAGCTGGTGAAGGTTGTCTTTATTATCAACCATAGCCAAGAAAGAAATCTTCCGATCTAATGTACGGATGATTAATGACTTCTGGCACTAGGAATATTCGGACAAATAATGATTAATGCGTAGAGAAAGTACCGAAAGCGATATGTCGAGACAGCTTTTCAAAGATTGTCCTTTACGGTCAAAACCGCTTGATTGTTGAGATCAACACGCTAGCATAAATGGAATTGTACTACAAAAAAAAAATTCACCCTACACAGCAGAACTGCTGTACTTCATCCTTAACCTTTTCGAAAATAGTTCGAAGTAAGTACTGTGTACTTTTTGGACGTAGGTAGGGACGGATGGGCGAGCCGAGGCACAAGAGCAACACTGAAGGTGATGGCGAGCACCTCCAGGACGAGTAGGATTCTTAGGAACCGGGCCATAGTGGGATCTAGTGCACAAGAAGGACTGACGGATTCCCGACAATAGGATAGTCGGCAAAACCATCCAGAATAATGAGGATCAACCCGAGCCAGATGATGCAGGGGGACATGGAAGACGGAAGGACTGACGGATACCGAGGGAAGAGGAGGAAGTGCAAATGATGCGGGAGGAACGGAGGCGATAAAGGCAGCCGATAGAGTATCGGCGTGCACTAAAACAAGAAGGAGAAAGGCTTAGACGAGTGCACTTAGGAATGGGCGACCTCAACCAAGACATCCCAAGGTAGAAGTCGATCCTCCTATAGCTCCAACCGTTTCCCCCTGTTATCCCCGGGCAGACCTCCAACCGTGCCCCCAATGTAGCAGAAACCAAGTGAATGGCCACTCTAGCCATGAGAGCACTGACCCAATGTTAATTGCTATCTTGGCAAGCCAATGAAGGCAGGAAGACCTTATGAGAGAGAGCTGCAGAGAATGAACCTAGCCTTGGGAGCATGAAAACTACCAACTCCGCAACCGGGAGAGCCGGGTCAAGAGGGTCGTCAAGTCGAGGCGCTTCTAGCAGAGTCACACCCACCGAGAAACACTCCAACCCCATCCCCCGAACCGAGAGCGCATGCCCGACCCTAATCGCTCAAGGGGAGGGTATAGTCCACCCGAGGATTCTTCGACCGAGGAATAGGCGACAAACGAGGGTACGGATGCGACAACCAAGCAAAGATCGAGCAACTTGAGCAGATGGTCAAGAAGCCGACAGAAATGGCGAAGACGATAAGTTGCGAAGTAATCAGTGAAGCACGTAAGACACCATTTACTAAGGAATTGGATCGGACTCCTTTCCCCGCCAAAGTGTACGTTGCCAATCTTCCCATCTAGGTTTGATGGCACTGGGAGACGCTAGAGAACATATCAAAATGTACAACATGTCCTTGTTGCAATGGAAGAATTACGATGTGGTCATGTACAAATTCTTCCGAGTCCGGGAAGGTAAGGCAAAGAACCGGGTTTTACACCCGCCCGATGAATCCGTTGGCAATTATCTTTGTCTTGGTGGAAACCTTCTTGGAAACTTACATGCACAACAAGATAGCTCGGCCTAGAGTTAATAAGCTCTTTTTCGCTTGCACGAAGATTTAGGGAACCATTGCGGTCTCTAATGCAGAGATGGAGGAAGTTGTGTAATCGACATCGGGAAGGTACCCTGGTCGATCAACAGATCTTCGGGTTCGAAAATTCATTAAGAAAGTCATATCCTATTTGGATAGCAATGTACACCGAGAAACCTAAAACGTTAAGGGAAATCAGGAAGATGCAAGAACACTACATCGCCCTAGAAGAAATACAGGAAGGAGCACAGGATAGGGAAATACAAGAAGCAAGTACTATAGTAGAGGCAATCCCCCGAGAATATCTTAAGCGACCAGAGAAAAGGCCGAGCACACAACATCACGGGTCGAACAAGAAAATTTGGGTCGAGAAAGGAAAGAAGCCTCGCCACGAACCCAGATCTTACACCTCACTAAATGCACCATTGGAAGAAATATTCAAGGAAGTAATGCTCGAAAACAATAAGAGATTAGCTCAAGGAGTACTAAGAAGGGGGCTAATGCGAGAGGGGACTCTGCGCAGGTAGCAAGAAGCTTAAGAAATGAAGCCCGTTCCTCTCAAATCCCACGATTGTGATCCCGATGAAGATCGAAACGAGAGACCCAAAGTGACGAGGAAATGACTTGTCACTTTGTGAAGCTATAAGGTATCATACCCCGTAGATTACGAAATAACGAAAAAGTAAAAGTGACCAAGATGCAAGGGAAAACTTTTGTTTCACATTGCCGTACCAGACCTCCAATCTGCTCGTTTACCAGGTTCAGTATGAATTCATAGATTTGCTCGACCAAGGATTTCCAGGCATTTGGCACTAAGTTGCCTCCTCCGTTTTTGGTTACAAAATGAACTAGAAGACATTAGATACCCGAAAACGAGGGGAATTCAGTTCGACGAAACAAGGAACCATCCCGAGTTTTGTCATTACCACTAGTTTCGTGGCCATTCGACCAATGATTGTCGGGAGGTAAAAGATATCGTCCAGCATCTGATCCGAGATGGATACTTGCGACATTTCGTTAAGACATCGCCGACACCAGTTCTGCCTGACACACCAGTGCATCAAATACGAATCAATCGTGGTACCCAGTTCGCTTGTAACACTATTTCGCACTCGGCAACTCAAGGGTTTGACTTGGGAACCGGTATCACTTCAAAGATTCATAAAAGAGATCGAGCGAGAAAGGAAATATTCAGTGGGCAAAAACTCTACCCATGGAACCTTGGATGATGCAGCCGATCACTTTCAAACAAAAAGACGTCCCGTCAAATGGTCAACTACATGGGGATCCCCTAGTGATAACCTTACTTATCGAAGAATGGGGGTCCGAAGGATACCGATGGACAGCAAGTTCAATCGAGGTCATATTTTACGACACCTTCAAAAGAATGGAGTTATCGATTAAATCTTAATCCTGGTCGACTCTATCGAATCTACGGCTTCAACGGTACAGTGACAGTACCAAAGGGAGAAGTCACCCTCAGAGTCTCGGACGGGGAGGGGTTCCTAGACACACTCACCACCTTCTGTGTGGTCGACGTTGTGTCACCTTATGAAGCAATCCTTGGTAGACCCTAGCTCGCAGGAATCAAAGGAGTAGCCTCGGCATACCACCAAAGACTGCGGTTTCCATCCTACAGAGGGGTAGTGGAGGTGTTAGGCGATCCAGGCGGCACGACAATGCGTACAGATAGATATCCAGCAGAACGAAGAAAGGCGATCGAGGAAGCGCCAAGAAAAGAACAAAGCTAAGGAGATAAGGGCGGGAGAAGAATAAGAAAAGGTGATATCACAAGCCATCACCACCTATGAAGCTGGCGAGAAGGAGGTCTTATAGCAATCAAAGGAGCCGACAATGGTCGATGAACCAAAGCCTAATTTCTCGGCCTTAGAATCTACTCGACAAATTAATTTATGCACTGAGGAAGAACCTAAAATGGTGAGAATAGGGACTCTATTGACGGATGAACAAACACAGCAGTTGATAACCCTTTTGAAAGAAAACATGGACGTATTCGCTTGGCAAATGCACGATATGGTGGGGATTGACCCAGAAGTCTGCTCACATCACTTGAGAATAGGTCCCAAGTTCAAACCGATCCGACAGAAGATGAGGAGAATTGCACCCGAGCTACAAGTAGTGGTGGAGGCCAAACTAAAGAAGTTGCAAGTAGTAGGGATTATTCGAAAGGCTCAATATCCACAATGGATATCTAATATGGTGATAGTCCCTAAAAGGAATGGAGGTGTTCGAGTCTGCATCGAATTTAGCGACTTGAACAAAGCGTGCCCAAAAGATAGCTCCCCCCTCCCTAGCATCGATCAGCTAGTAGAATCCATAGTTGGATATAAGGCAATAATGATCATGGACGGGTACTCGGGGTACAACCAGATTCCCTGGACCCCCGAGGACCAAGAGCACACATCTTTCTTCACACCTAGAGGGTTATATTGTTACACCAAAATGCCGTTTGGGCTGAGAAACGCAGCGCCACCTACCAAAGATTAGTAGAAGACATGTTCGAAGATAAAATACACAACACCATTGAGGTATATGTGGACGACATGCCGGTCAAGAGCAAGGTGGCCACCAACCACATCGACGACCTCCGAGACATATTTCAAACCATGAGAAGATACAAGATGAGGGTGAATCCTGCTAAGTGCACTTTCTGGGTTACCTCGAGCAAGTTTCTAGGGTACATAATTACCGACAAAGGTATCGGGAAGCCGACCCCGATAAGATCGGAAGCGGTCGTAGAGATGCCATCATCTGTGACGGTTAAAGACGTACAACGGTTAAACGGGAACTTGGCAGCCTTGGGGCGATTCATCTCTCGATCATCTGACAAGTGCAAGGACTTCTTCGGGACATTAAGGAAAGGAGAGAAGTTCAAATGGACCGAGGAATGCGAAGAAGCTTTTCAGAAGATTAAGCAGCATCTCGCGAGCCTGCCAGTATTACAAAGGCCCGAGCCCGAGGAGAGGCACGACCCTATATCTTGGGGCGACCGGTTATGCCATCGGTGCCGTCCCTAGTCAAGAATGTAGAGGGGAGGAAAAGCTGGGGTGTATTTCATAAGCAAAACCATGAACCCGGCGGGAGAAGAACTACACGAGAATCGAGCAACCTGATATTAGCATTGGTGTTTTCAACACAAAAACTTCGGACGTATTTTCGAGACTCACAAAATTCGGGTGCTCACAAAATCCTCCATAGAGTCCGCATCGACAATGCGGCCAGTGGGGCGGATCTCCAAGTGGAGCGCACAGATCAAGCAGTTCGATATCTCCTACGAGATGAGAACAACAGTAAAAGCACAGGCAGTGGCCGACTTTCTGGCAGACTTCCCCTTGAGCGACGAAGACGAGGTAGAAGACATCCCCGGAATGGAGGAAGACCAAGAGGATCTGTAGACTTACTCGAGACCCGTAACCCGACACGATGGGAAGTTTTGTGGATGGATCATCCAACGAGAGGCAGGTCAGGCCTTGGATTGGTCTTCACAACGCCAAAGGGAAAAAGATGGTCCACTCGTTTAGACTCGAATTTAAGGCAACCAATAACGTCACGGAATATGAAGTTGTGATACATGCTTTGCGCCGATAGTGGAGATGGGAGTTCAAGATGTAAGATTAACAAGTGACTCTCGGGTGGTCGTCCGACAAATCAGCTGGGCAAGACGCTATACACGACCCCTTGTTACGTAAATATTGGGAACTCGCCCAATTTTACATCGGCCAGATACCAAACATCAAGTTTCGGCATATTTGTAGGAAAGATAACCGCCACTCGGACGCTCTAGCATACATCGCTTTCATGCTAACGGACGCAAGTGTTGAAGGCATCATAATTATGAGAATATTAATGCCATCTGCACACGAGACAGTGGACATCGGCGCGCACGTGGCAGCGACTCACGACCGATCATATAAAGGCCGATGATTGGCGAAAACCTATCCACGAATATCTAGAACAGGAAAAGCGCCAAGGGGCGACCCGAGATCAACAAAATCAAAAGCAAAGCAACTGCACATGAACTCCGAGATGGCATTCGTACAGAAAATCATACCTATGACCATTACTAAGGTGCCTGAGTAAAGAAGAGGGGCACACAATCCTGAACGAATTGCAATATGGGTCATGGGAAACCACGGCTCGAGCCGTAGCCTAGCGGCGCGAGCCAAGACTATGGGATATTTCTGGCCTTACATGAACGAGGATGCAAAGCATGTGGCCCTCATCTGTGACGAATGTCAGAAATTCGGAAAGAAGATACATGCACCAGCAGTGACGTTAAACTCGGTAATCACCCCTTGGCCTTTCTCCAAATGGGGGATCGACATCGTGGGACCATTGCATGTCGGATCGGGGCAGAGAAAATAATTAATTGTGGCTACCGACTACTTTGCTAAATGGGTAGAGGCCGCTCCATTAAAGTATATTCGGGATAGAGATGTTTTTCGATTCATTTGGGAGCACATCATCTGTCGCTTTGGAGTACCAGCGGCAATCGCCTCGGACAATGGAAAACAGCTACAGGGCAAGAATATCGACTTGCTATTCAATACCTACAACATCCGAAAAAGCAAGTCCACACCCCTTTACCCTCAGAGTAATGGACAAGCTGAGAACACAAACAAAACCATCGCCGAAAACCTAAAGAAGAAGCTTGATGGAGCATACGGAGAATGGTGCGAAGAGCTTTACAACATTTTGTGGGCATATAGGACAACTCGCAGAGAGGCAACCGGATTATCGCCTTTCATGTTAATATTGGGACCTAAGCCATCCTTCCAACGGAGGCGATGATACCTACAACAAGGACCGAGGCGTGGAGGCGAAACATCTCGGCAGATCTTATCCTGGCCAAGCTCGACGACCTAGAAGAAACAAGAGAGATGGCTCGCAAAGATGGAAAACTACCAACGAAGAATACAACGAGAGTATAACAAGCGGGTCCGACCAAGAGAGTTCCGGCCCGGGGATAGTTGGTGCTAAAGGACCTACCCAGTTATGAACGTGATAAAAAGGCGGAAAACTAGCAAAGCACGATGGGGAGGACCCTATACCATTGTCGAGAAGGTCGGTGAAGGAGCATACAAGATACTAAAACCGGACGGAACACCCGAGCCACGACCGTGGAATGCTAAGCGATTGAAGATATATCACCCATGAGAGAAGGTATGATATATTGTCATCTATTTCCTTGAAAGGCCACGTGGGGTTGGAAATGTGACAATTGCGCCTAAATGGCCGTTTCGAACCCGAGGCGATGGCATTGTTCAAGTGTCGGGCGGCTTACACTCGAATGGTCGTTTGAACCCGGGCGATGGCATTGTGCAAGTGTCTGGGAGACTTACACTAAGACGGGATATTCAAACTCGGGGCGATAGCATGTGCAAGTGCCGAGGTAACCCTAGGGCCCCGGTGGTTGGAAACCAGTGGCCGATTGTCGAGGCATGAGTACTCGACAGTCGAGCATGAAACATTGCTCCCCTCGCAAGTGGCCGAAATCACTTGCCCAAGAAAGTTAATTGATAACTTCTTGGGATATCGATCCCATAGAAATTAGGGAGGACCAAATACCCTACCACTAGATCTTGAAAGACGGTGATGAGATACCTCAATCGGGACATGGCATTGGGCCGGTGACCCTCCCCGTTGAGTGTGTTTGACAGAAAAAGATTTACGCTAACCGATCTACTCATTTTTATGCGTGTGTACACACAAACTAGTCGTAAAAAATAAACCACATATCATCGCCACAACATAAGTAAGAGCGTTAACGTGAACAAAGAATGTCACAAAGCAAGAAAAATAACCGAATTGGCGACGCAAAGACCCCATTAAAAGAAAATGTATGAGAAAATAAAGGTGTTCGAGTGGATTACAACCCAATACAAAGGGCGAAATAGTGACGCAGCGCTACAAAAGATGAGCCTACTCTTTGGGAGGAGCCGACCCCGGAACCGCCCTCTTGGCAGCAGCATCGGCTCGTTTCTTATCAAGAACCGCCTTTACACCGGCTTTGACCTTCGCAACGAGCTCATCATTAAACTTTGCCTTTTCAGCAGCAAGGTCGTGTGTCAGCTGCATCGACGCCGCCTCAGCAGTGGCCACCTGCCCGAGTAATTGAGCTTCCCTTGCCAAGAATCAACCGCACCTCTTTTCCCTTCAATTGGGAATTCTCATCTTCCAGCGATGTTACCTTCCTTTGCTCGGCTGCCAAAACACGGGAAAAGTCAGTAACATAACAACAACACTAGGACAACAACAATGAAAACACAATATAAGGGACACCACCTTCAAGTAAAGGGGTGACTACTCTAACGGTCTCTTCGGACTCAGACAAGCTATACTCAAGGGAAGATATCTTAGAGGAAAGTTCTAGATAGCGTTGCTCGTTAAACTCATTGGAGGGGCAGTATTTCTTATGATCATTCTATTCGGCTCTCTGCCTAGAGTGTGATATCTGCAAACCTGATAACTGAGCTCGAACCCACTCCAACTCCTCAGAGACTTTCTTAGACTCTCTAAGCTTCTCAAGAGATTCTTGGCTATACTTTTCGACAGCACTCTTCTCCCCCAGAATCCGAAGGCGATATGCGTGCAAATCTCGGACTTGAAGCCTTAACCGTCCACACTGACTTTCTAAGTTATCAACCAACATCGTCTTGTCGGCAGCGATACCCTGGAACTGAGACAAGCTCGCCCTAAGATTATCGATCTCCTCGGGAACATACTCAAAAGTCACATAACGATGCAGCCGGGTTTGAAGACCTTCAATCTCGGTTTCCATTTATCAATTTTGTCATCCTTATTGACAATCCTTTGTTGTAAATTGAAACATGACCCCAGTTCTATGTCAATTTCCCTCTTCAACAAGCGATACCTCGCGGCAGCATCGGCCTCCACACTAGAAGTTTCGGCTAGGAAGGTAGTACTAAACTCAGGATATTGGCACTACAGAATCAATCATAAACACTTGAAAGATAAATAAATACCTTGGATCT
>JAJJWW010017538.1:0-138149 GCA_023531295.1 Papaver armeniacum
CCAATTAGGCTATATATGTGCATAGAGGGATATTCCGGGATACAGTGAGTCTGAGATATCCTCTTCCAAAGTCCATCCCCGGGGCTAGGATATCAGCTGGAAAACATGAATTTCACCAAATTGTATTCTAATAATTCATTTTTCTCATGCAAATCTAAAAAAAATTTAGCCATCTTTTATCCATATTATTCTATTCATGTCAATGGAGCCCTCTACTTTATTACGAATCATTATTAACAAATTAAATTTCTTTTAAATAGGAATTGATTGATTTGGTGTGGGTGGGAAGAATGTAGAGATCAGTACAAAATTATAAAAATGTCAATTGTTGTTGTTGCATTTGCCCTCACCACAAATCCTTCATCCTCTCAAATCTTTCTCCGATCTGTACGGATCATTCAAAATCGCAGTTATGTATATAGTATATAGTGTCACCACATGTTATGTCGGCAAACATGCATCGTTCATTCCTTCGAGCCCTAAACTTGTTGGCTGTGAGGAGAGTTACTGATCAAGTCATTTGATTATGTATTGCATACATAACTGCAATAACATTTATTGTTGGTCTCCACTCTCCGGTCTTTATTTGCGGTTGTTTTTATTCAGGAATTAAGTCGGCAACTTACCCAGCAAGAGCCACTTGAGTACTTGACTGTTAGCTCAATCAAATTAGCCATACGTACCTCATCTATTGATTAATTTGGTGATTTTTTTTGCTTGGGAAAATTACTTGTAATTAATTTGAGAGCAGTGCTATCCCACACGACTTTAGCATTTATCTTAATTTGATAGATTGCCGACCAATATTTCTTTTTATGGACACATAGTACATTACCATAACTACTTTTTGTAAATCATTGCAATAGTGGTTAAAGCACTGACAAGAGTCTTCTGAATGATTTCTTCTGTTATTTGGTGGATAGAAATATGTAGGTGGAAAGCAAATGCAAAACAAGTACAATAATATAATTCTTTATGAAAAGAGAGATCGAAATAAATCTTGTGGTAAGTGTGGCAGTCTCTCTGTTGTCAAAATCTCCGTATCTTCCGATTCTAGCGTATATTCATAATTGATCATGTTACGTTTCCAAAAAGATTCCAACGGAGAAATTTAGGATTTTTTTTTATGACAGGTGTAAAACTATTCAAAGAAGTATTGCTTTATACACGTACGGACAATATGGAACCTAATGTTATTTGCTTAACCTCTTCTGACCATACAGGAAATTGCGAAAGAGCAAACGGCCTGCCACTGCAACCAAATTACACCGCAAACATAATGGAAAGAATAGGAGATAAAAGCTGCCTTCCCGTGAGTGAATTGTAGCACAGTGGATTTTGCTAAGGGAACCCAAAAAGACAGAAACACAAAAAGGATCCAATGTGAGAGTAATAACATAGCCAAAGAACAGAAAATGAGAAAGGTTCGACTGTTTGAGCACGTGTATTTGTGGGCTAAGCCAGCACTAACTAGTAACCACCCTAGTCCCTAGCTAGTTATAAGTGAATGAAGTGATCATATGATAAGAAATGAGTGACTACTGACAAGACAACACTGTCAAAACGCATGAGAATGGTTTGCAAGAGACAAAGCAAGTATCATGTCATATTAGTTAATCTATCTTCTTTTAGTTCTTGTTGAAACAGCTGTTTGTTATTGTTTGGTTTCTCAAAAGCAATCCATACCGAATTCTGTATGCATATGATAATACAGGGAAAATGTCTAGCTAAGTTTGAATAATTTCTAGACATAAAGAGCTGCATTATGAACATCAAGATCAAGATCACATCAGGATCCCACACTGATTACTTATTTGTGGCTGCAATTCACTCAGATTATATATATATATATATATATTTCATCTTGAGAATTCTATTTTGTTTTTGCAAGGGTTATGGCTTTTCACATTCAATGCCCTGCTTATCTTCTCAAATAAAACACACTCTATTATTCTGTTGTGCATGTCAGAGACTACAGTGCTTCCCCGATTTTTATTCTTTTCTTTACCTTTGATTTTACGAAGATCACATTTGTGTAGTATCCAAAAAAAAAAAAATCACTACAAGATTCTATATCAAATCCAAATACAATAGAACTAAATTTAAGGAATATATGTTGGAAAATATAACTGGCCATGCAATCACGCCCGCCTGGTGACTTGACTAGTGCTTTTATCTTTAGTTTGTCATGCATGCCGACCAATTATCCAATCTTGAGAATAAGGGGATTTAGATTGGTCTCATCCCGTACCAGAAACTAATATCATGTTTAGCAACCAAGAGGAATAAAGTAAATTTCAAAACCCACAGACAAAGGTTTTTTTTTTTGCATCCGAGAAACATATTTTACTTGTAGGAGTCATTGTGAAATTTGGTTTAAGACGGTAAGCTTTCAGAGTTTTTTCAGAAATATAATACGATGTCCATTTCCGGAGAAAATGTAATGTCACTTTTCATTTTACTCTCTAAATGTTGTTGTCGTCCAAACAAATGATGGTAAAATATCTGTTTACATCAAATTTAAAATATTAGGTGGCAAGTCATGTGACTTTAAAAGATTTGTCCCTTAGATTTTCCAACGATATAGATAGATTTCGTTTGTATAGTATGGTAATCATGTATAAGATCAAGATCAAAATACTTAATGTGCTGTTAAATATCTATCATTGAAAAGATAATGTTTTTGATCGAGGGGACAAGAAGATTGTCACAAGTTACAAAAAGTCTAAAATGAATTCAAGAGTATGGTCCGTATGGAAGGTTGGTCATGAATTGTTTTGATCAGAGAGGGTTGGTTTGTCATAAATGACATCAATCTGTCTTGGATCTTGGATATGCACCTAGAGAACTCTAGAAAAACCACATTGTCTATCTATTCTAGCAGCTTGGTATGCTGCAAAAATTCACAAGCATCTTAGATCTGTAAAATTTTGCAGCTAATATTTTTTCGGCATCAACAACGAACATGCGATTAATGCCAGAAAGTTTCTGCTGATTATATACTAATGACCTAAGCTTCAAAACTCGTCAAAATAAAACCAAATTCTCTCAGTTGACTAAAAAAACAAAAGAACTAGTGATCTATGAGTTGTCGAAGCAAATTCGCCTATTTTCTTGAACTTTGCAACCAGATGCAAATTCTCGCAAAAAGTTTCGAACCTGCATATGCTAGAATTCACTGAATGCTAAGCAAGGCCAGACACTCGAACTCTTTTATGTATTTTACGGACAAATAGTGTGCACATTGCGTGTAGCTTCAATCTGGTTGCAGATAAAGATTATGACAGTTATGAGTTATTTGTTCTGATAGATAAGTCTAAGTGAAGTTACAACTGTCTTGGCAATTCACCTTTTTTCTTGTTTTCTGTTCTTGAATTATTTCAGTTAACTTGTCTCATGATTTATACAGTTTGGTAGTAGAAGACAAATTGCATACATCTATTACTTATACCCCCATTCTTTCTTTTCCTAACTATTTTTAGGTTCCTTTTTCAGTCATTGGTTTCCCATAAAAACATTACATCTCTTTCAACATTGTAGGCAAGTTTCGATCTCAGGTCAGTTACGTACAAATCTACTCATACATACTATATATATATATACATACATACTCAAAGAATCTATAAAAAGCCTGGTGAAAGAGATGGAAAGGTACTCAATAGATGCAATAACCTCAAATGGCAACATGTCCCAAAGAGCCATGTTAAACTCATCAGTTGCTGCTGCAGGCAATAACAACAATCCTCCGCGTCCGAGTTACCCTTGTCCGTATCCGTTGAAACCGCAATCAAGAGTTGCATCATTCTCTACATATCTACCTCCAAAAGATCAAAAACAAGAAAGTAATGTTGCTGATTCCGAAATCAACATATTTGAAGCCGAGAGATACTTCAATGATATTCAAGATCAGAAAGAACTAAACAAGAATGTTTCGCCTCCGACTGCGAGTCTTGGTAGAGTTTGTGTCTACAGAAATGATGAAACTTCAATGGCGAATCCAAGACTATCTGCAGTTTCTTCGTTGATGGTTCTTCGACTAACTATGCAAGGAATTTTAGAAGTGGTCTTTTCCATGTAACACCAACAGTTTTACTCTGAAGCTAGTTGAAACAGTCAGACAGTCGTTTCAACTCGTCTATCATACTTCATGAAAAATATCCGGTTGTAATAAAGAGGAAATAAAGAAAATTGTCAAATTCTTCCTTCTTCATCATCATCTAAATGGTTTTTCGGCCGGAAGTGCTCGTGCACTGAAGTAAATCACTGCAAGTCCAAGAGGTATATTCCCTGAACACAACAAAGTAGTAAAGTTGTGCAACTTAGCAATACTAGTACCGGTACTAGTTTTAAGAAACAAAGTTTTTCGAGTGTCGCCGGAGAAGATGTTTATGTCAAAGTTACAATGGAGTTTGAAAAGAGAGAAGACACATGCAGCTCAAGCAACTAATAATTGGTGAAAGCAAGAAGTAGTTCCAGTCATGATTCCGATGATTTCCTACCGAAAACGTTGGAACAGATCATTCAGTAATGATACAGGTGGTGCTGTGGGTGGTGGTGCTGTGGTGCCTTTTCATTTCCCTATCTTAAATGCTCCTGTTTCAGCCACCACTAAAGCAAATTTCAATGGTGGAAAGCCTGTACTGATGATCCAGCAGCTCGACGAGCCACCCGAGAATCATTAGAAGTTTTTCAGCCGAATGAAGAGAGCCAATTAGCCTACGAAAGTCCACAGATCTTCAACGTCGAGTACTAATGTCATTTCCTGAAGAGAGTGACCGCCGGAGTTTCAATTATCCGGGAGTCCTAAACCTGGACAAATTGACGACGATGTAATGAGCGATGCAAGTTCCGACTTGTTCGAGATTGAGAGCTCAACTCAATCAACAATGTTCCCAATGTATCGTCGGAGGGACCTCCTGGACGAGACCTCGAGTTACGACGGCAGGCGGTACGGCGGAATTGGTGCACATTTCCGACGTAGTCTTGATGAGACGACACCGTCGATAGCACCAACAGAGTGTTACGAACCAAGCGAAGTGAGCATCGATTGAGCGTGACCACGGCTGAAGGATTTGACAGAGGGTCTGTCTCAAATTTCTCAATTGCAGCCCGCTGATTACGAGGATGCTAGGGTTCATGAATAACATTGATACAAAAATGAGCACCCAAAGCACAAGTAATCGAAAAGGAGCCGGATTATTCAGTTGCCGGTATGAAAAGGCAGTTAACGTAGGACCTCATCCGGTGAAGCGCGTCTCACCGAGCAACACAATCAAGTTGGGTGGAAGGACAATGGACAGGAATTCACTGCAGAAGGAAATGGTAATAAATTAGGAGTACCATTTGCAAGGTCTTTATCAAATAGAATGTCTTACAATCAAGCCTTGTCGACTTGCTTCATGAGTACAGAGTTGTGTAGTGCTGTTCTTCAATTTTTTCTTTGCTATTTTGTGATTACGCTGAGTTTTTTTTTTTTTTTCCGCTTGAACCGATTGTTTGGCTGGTAATTACCTGAGTAAATAATTTGTATGCACGTTGCTACATATTTTTTCCATTGATGACTTAAAGATCAACAAACATGTTTTCTCTCACAACCTGCAGGGTGAACTGAAATTGTTTATAGAGCTCCTCTGTCAAAAGTGCTGGTAAAATGGAATGGAGATCTGCAGATTTTAAGTGTAAAATGCAGCAGTAGCTCCTGAACCCTGAAAATCTTTATGCCAGTGTTTCGTCAGAGATTAATCTGGATCTCTGGCTGTTCATATAAACACAGTCTCATTTCCAATCTAATGCTTCATGGTTAATATAAAAGAAGATTGATTTGACTGTAAAACCATATAGATATATTATCTGTATTAACACTACACTGTAAATGCAAAACTTAAGACATCTCCTAAAGTGATGAGAAAGAACATACTTAAAGATAAGAAATAGAAGAACATTCAGGGTAACATGTAAAAGAAGAAGAAGAAGGAACTTCGATGTTACGTGTAGTGTTCCTCGTAACACTCTTCTTCCCACTGGTTCTCTTAATCTAATCTATTCTCTGAAGTCTAATCTGCTTTCTAAACTTGGCTATGAATTCATCTGCCTTCTTATCAACCTCATTTGGATCGGGGACTAGTTTCACTGCTCATGATGACGGATTCTTCCGCGCTAGAGTTTCCTTTGACTTGCATTCGTTTCTTGAAATCAGTTCCTTCTTCTCTGTCAGAGTTCAAGTAGTACATGCTCAAACATCTGTTTCTTCTTTTCCTCCTTTGGATACTTAGGAAACATTGTAGCTTCGAGGACTAATCTCATTGTAGGAGTTCCTTTCAAATACTTCTGCCTTACTGCCTCCACCATACACTGATTCATCTGTCTGTTCATTCGGCTCTAACCGTTCGAACGGATTTCCCAGCAATGAAGATGACCCGCTTAAACTGTTGTGCCTGGATTTTGCTTCAGGTTTCAAAGCAGAATCCCTCACCGAAGAACTCACACTATCTGGCTTTGGTAAACCTCCCTCTTGTTCCTGCTAAAATCCTTCAATTCATTTTGGAAACTTCTAGTAGAATTATAACCCTCCTCACCAGATTTCATTGTTGAAGTAATTTGATCAGCATTTGACCTTTACACCGCACCATTACGGAGATTTGTGAAGCATTGGCGGAGGAGGAGGTGGGAGGTGGTGGAGGAGAAGACTTGTAATAACCCTCCTCTTGCCCAAATCATCCGCAGAATTCTTAGCTTGAACTCTGAGGAAAAAGATGGCAGGGGAAAGCTCTTTGGGGAGGGGAGATACGAACTAGGCCGAGATGACCATGGTATTGTGGACCGACGAACAAAGGAATTGAACTCTGTTAACTCAGATTCTCCAATGATGGAGGAGGAACAGTATATGAAGGTGGAGTAGCACCACCGCTGCCGCCACCGCCCACATCGTCCTTGAACTCGAATCGACTGGACCTTGATCTCCATGGAATTGGAGATGGAAGTACCACACTTTCTTTCAATTTCTCCTCCAAAACAGGTTGGATCTAAACTCCCATTTTCTCACCACTAGCCCTACCAAGACTATTTTGAGAAGGAATTTTTTCCACCTGAAACCCGGACCTACTGTTGATCCGGAGGACAATCCACTGGATTGGCGAATTGGTTTAGTTTCATCTGCCTTGAACCTGAGATCTCAAGCCCTTACAGGCAATAGCAAAGGTTTATGACTACTTATCATTACTGCTAAAGTTACTACTACTAATGGTTCTATTAGTGTTCATCAAGAAGAGAACCGGTTTTGCCACTCCAAACCGTTGAATTACCACGATAGTACTGAGAATTCCATGTCTGGATCTTGTTTCGCCAGTGCCAGAAGAAGATGGGTTTCCATTCATCATCAAAAACAGACGAAACTTTGCAGACTCCTAGACATATAAGATTGAGTAGTATCCAATTTCGAATTATTTTCTTTTCATTTCTACGTTTTTTCAACTAAATAAACTGTAAGATACAGCTATACCAACAAAAAGAAGATGTAGCAAGTTCCCCAACTTCTAGTTAGTATGGTCTGTTACAAATTCAGGAGCTTGAGATGAAAGTGGCAGTAAAACAAGTAGAATTTCCAAATAATAGATTTTAGATAGAAATGTGAGAAGAACTTACTCGGCGGGTTTGGTTTGATTTTAGGTTTTGAGTATCTACATCTGAAACCAGTCTCTGAAGATGGGCATACGGAGAGTCTGTATGGATCTGCCATTAAAGTAACACACAGAGGAAGCTGATTTTTGGAATTTACTTGTTTTAGAGAGACGAAAATGGAAATGGAAATGAAGAAGAAGAATGAAGAAGGAGACAATGAAGACTTAAACACGAAGGGAAAATCAAAGGAAAGTAAAGAAAGAAAGTTTGAACAAGGGTGAGTATACGCCAAGCTTTTGATTCTTCTCTTTTCACTTTTTCAGTTACTGTTAAAATGACTACACTATCCTTCTCTTTCGTATTATACCCTCAAATGTTTATTTGCCTATTTTTTTTTTGGGATTTATCTGTAATCAACATAAGCAACACATCTTGATCACTGGGTTGTTTTCTGTCCTAGTTGCACAAATTTAATGAAGTTAGGTATCTGTCATCCAAATCTACTTTCTATCTTTTAGTTGTTACAGCCAAGTTTCGTTTTTTTTTTTTTCCGTTTAAAGTGGTTCATTCATCGCTCGATACAAAGTCTGTTACAGGCTGTTAGCTACCAATTTGTAGGTGCATTTTTACAATGCACATTGCTTAAAATTCAACAAATTATGTAGTAATATTGAAACTACTTTTCCGAAAGTAGGACAGAATGGGTATTATGATGAAAGAAAAGGACAGGAAACCAAATTGTATAAAGCAAAGAAAATGAAGAGATTCTTTTTGCATATGCGTACGCTTACTTTATCATCTTGTTTTGTGCAATTTACAAAAAATTCTGCTTGGAATGAACGCTTTTCTTTTTCTAAGGTTTTTGGTTGATTCTTTTTCTATGAGAAGAAGAAGATGTGCTTGAGACCGACGCAGTACCTATGTGGATGGGAATTGGACCAGAGATCGGATAGAAGAAAGAAAAAGCAAAATCTAGACATCCTGGTGTAGTGATTGTGCAGTGACTCAAACATAGTGGGAGACAAATATTTGTGGGTCCCAGGACGCATGCATGTCGGCCTGAATAGCTTACAACTTTCTTCTACAACTAGACTGCTACATTGCTACATTGGGGAAAAGGGTTGGGTTTTAAGGTTTATTCCTCATTGTTCACATTTAGCTTGGAGTTGGAAGCAGAATTCAATCAGAAGATATCTGGAAAGAAAAAGAATGACGTAGACCGAAAGTGTGAAACTGTTTATGTATGAAAGACTGAAAGGGGAGAGCCTAGATATGATCTGCGTACTGAGAATAAAATCTTAAAGTGAATTCAAATGGTTTTGAAGAATTTGAAATTATGGAAATTATACATTTCTGATACAAATAAACATTTATGATTCATACCCACTTATGTGATACAACAATGAAGGGTATGTGTTTATGAGTTTGATGGTACAGCAAATGCTACACACACCAATGTGATTTATGAAAGAATCGAACTATTTTACTGTTTTAAGATTCTTCTGTAGCCGCTCTATGGTAAACTATTGTTTGATTCGAAGTTGGGTCAGCGTGAAATTGTCCATAAAATGCATAAACAAGAACTGCGATGATGCTTAGGACAACAAATCTCACCATGCTTCTTTTCGTAGCTGCAAAAATAACGATTACGGATTTTAAGTCTGACGGATATTTTCTACTTTTTTTCCACTTTAAGTTTGCAGCGTTGTTTAGATTTCTTTGTTTTTGTCGGATCAAAAGTAAGTTGATTGTAATTAGAATTTACTGAAAGTTAAGAAGCAAAACCTGAGCAAACAAGAAAATGTTTACGAAAATACTAGTGGCTGGTAAAATAGAACTGCGGGACAAGAAAATCCTGATGGTTCTGTACACCTGAAAAAGTTTATATCAATAGATGTGATTAGATAAAAAAGCATAGGAAAAGTTAGACGTAGACCATACTTTCAAAGCAAAAAAGGAGAACCAAATATATTAAAAACGGTTTTGTTATATCCATTCCTAGGTCAGACTCCAGTTCGACGTAGACCATACTTTCAAAGCAAAAAGGAGAACCAAAATATATTATAACGGTTTTGTTTTCCATTCCTAGGTCAGACTCAAGAGATGACAAATCATGATAGTAAAGACATAGCCTGTATGCAAAATTGATTCCCAACGGTCTACGTTAGAATCTTTTTCACAACGGCGCATTAGTGATAGGGTTGGTATTCTTCTTTTATGCTTTTTTCAATAGTGGTTGAAATGCAAGTTACAAAAACAAATCGCCCCACATTCAATGAATTACTATTTAAAAGAGAATCACGGATTTCCAAGGCGGGTCCAACAGACTTATCTCCATTCTACCAACTCGTGCTTTCTTTTGATCTTAGTTTATCTCGTCACCACTCATTTCTAGCTCACCGCAACTCGATTCCTATTAGTTGGATGGTCAAAAAGGTGAATATTATTGTTTCATTTTGATTTTTGGATGCTTAATCTGTATGTAAAGTTAAGGAGCATGTCGCATCTGCCTAGTTATAGTGCTAAATGACAGAGGCCTAACTTGTGCCATATAAGGTATCCAGATATGTTTATTGTAACTACCCATATGCACTGGGCTTTTATTTATTTACAGAGGTACATAGTCGGAAGAAATATACTTACTTGACGAAAATGAAGAGCACCGGCAGCCAATACGGCAACTACTGCAGCTACAATCATGAAAACAAATGACGCGTTGAAACGGTAGCAAAGCCCAGCAGTAAACCCACTAAAGGCAACTACAGCGAGGAAAATGATCCCTTCTTGTCGGCTTGAGATCCACTTCGTAGAAAATTGGCTTGATGCTTTTTCCTTCCAGCGAAGGGTCACAACACATGCAGAAACAACTGAATAGCCCGTCTGTGGATCAATTTAAACATATCTGTGTGAGATGTATACAACAAATTTGCTCATGATAGTCATAAATATAATAACTTTGTTGATACTCCACTCAGTTGAGGGAAT
Organism: Papaver armeniacum; assembly: GCA_023531295.1. NCBI lineage: Eukaryota > Viridiplantae > Streptophyta > Magnoliopsida > Ranunculales > Papaveraceae > Papaver > Papaver armeniacum. The sequence continues at coordinate 10,603 of JAJJWW010017538.1, forward strand.
AGCCTTGCCCCTTTTCGCAACCTTTACATGTGACCGTAATACTGATTATGGGTCCTCGGTTATATTGAAAAAAGAAGGCGTTATTAACATTAAGGACCATGATCAAACAACTAATAGGGATTTACAGAATGCATCAAGGAGCTAACTTGAACGAGCGATATGTGACAGCATAGTCACATTAAATAGCCCTGCCATGACAGCAGCAACAAGACCAACCCAGATCTGAGAAATGAATAGGGGTATGGCGGGTTGGGTGTACTTTGCAAAATATTGAAGGTAGTAAACCATCCCTTCCAAGTCCAAGATATAACCTAGACTGTTCAATAAAAATGACACAACCATGAAGATAGCATGTTGTAATCACTGAAATAGTACAAGCAGCAGTGTAAAAGATTCACCTGAACATATAAACCAACTAGAAGAGTTGTAGTAAGTCCCGCAACAGCACCTATGCTGATTAAAATTGATACAAATTTCAAGCCTTTGACGTAAAGGCTCGCCAATGGAGCATCTTCACCAAGAAGGTGCAAAAACCATTCGGCAATTACTACAGACGCCGATATACAAAATTGCACATACAAGAAGGCTTCCAAGTAGTTCCAATTGGCAGATCCTCTGAAAATAAGTTAAACACAATATGAAACCAATCAGAATAAATAAGGCGTGTATCCATTGAACACCAAGTAAGCCAATATATAACTTACGGTGACTTAGATAGTCAGACCAGAAAACTTCATTCCATGATATACCTGGGTTTTTTGCACTCTTCTGCTGAATTAGCTTACAGCGTCAAATCCAACATATGCAAAAAAATACAACTGTTGATCCCAGTAACAATAGCTTTAAAACCATTTGGAGCAAAAAGGGTCCAGTTAGATACATCAACTTCAAATGCTCCAGCAAAAATAACAATAAGGACAATGACTACCTGCAAGATAGATTGTGTAACATCAGCATCGGAGACAGGACACAATTTCTCACTTCTGCTAATGAGAAGAGAAAACTGAAGATCAAGTAAATGTCAGTGACTAGGGGTAAAGAACCAACAAGATCAATAAGGAGAACTGAGAATGCAAAGAACAGTATCAAACCAGTCAATCACACCAATAGAGAGATAAAAACTTGAAGCATATCAAGAAGGATTCACCTGGTAGCAGTCATAAAAGAGTTCACAGCAGAGGATTCTCCAACACCTCGGCACAGAATAATTGTTAACAAATACAAGGAGAATTGGAGCCAACAAGTTGATTGATACAACTCCACCGAAGAATTCAAGCCCCCCACTTCCAATCCAACTCGGAATAACTTCCTTGAAAAAAGGGAAGAGTTCTAGTACTGAAACTAGATAGCCTGCTAAACTTCTCGCTATACTAGCTGCCCTAACATGGTAGTCAAGCATCAATTGTGTAAAAACAAGAAACGCAGTAAGCTCATTGAATGCCACATATGTATATAAATACGCTCCACCAACAACAGCAGGCAATCTGGAAGCTAACTCCGCGTAACACAACGCATTGAGCACACACGCTCCTCCCGCAAATATAAAACTAATCGTAACACCTGCATTTTAAGAGACGGGTCAGAAGTTAGTATTCCCAATGCATAAAACTACAGATCGACAATGAAATCAGCAAAAAATCACTAATAAATGTTATAATCAAACAGAAATGTTAGAGGAACCCAAATCCCCATCAAGCTAAATCTTCATTTTCGCTGCCACATCAGTTGGAAAAACAACTAAGACCAATTTTGTTAGGTTCTCAGAAAAAAGTTTCACGTAATGGTGAAGACAGTATAGGCATGAGGCGAATGCCCCCACCCATCCAAAGGTAGCTGCTCCATTTTAGCTTAGCTGGGTTCAATTTTTATTTTGGTGTTCCTAAAAGTTTTAATCCAGAGGTTCCCACTGTACTGAAGCCAGTACAGGCAGTGGGGGCGTCACCCACCACCCCTAATATCAACTGGACCACCATTAATGCTCCAATAATTGGTCAATTAACAAGAACACATCCACAGTAAACCATATCTCAGCAATTACACAAAACCCATGATTCAAATTGAACAAATCTAAAAGAAAATTCAATGAAGATTCAATCTTTCTAACAAGTGAAACCCCAATTTTGACCAAAAATTCACAAAATCAAGACATAAAAGAAGGAACCTATCTGAGTAAAAAAGAAGGAGGAGTAACTAACTTACCAGGTCCAGCATCACGAGCAACAGTACCAGTAACAAACAAAGATACCAGCACCAATCGAAGCACCAATTCCAAGAAGTATAAGATCAAATAGACCAAGACGACGAATTAGACCTTCATTTGATGAAGAAGAAGAACCAGATGGAGGTAACCCATTAAGGGTTTTTACTCTTAGAGCTGAAGAAGAGAAATTTGAGAACCATGATTGGGAAGATGATCTCTGCCCTCCCATTTCTGAAAACCCAGAGAAAGTACACAGAGAATTGAATTTCAACAACCAAAACAGAAACGAAGGCCATATAAATTCGAATTAGGTCCCTAGAGACTTTGAATATTTCACAATAGGTTCTTTGACTAACAATGGACTGACATTGACCAAGGTTGTCTATTATTTTATTTTTTTTATTTTTTTTGCAATGGATTATGGAGAAGAAGATAAAGAGACGGTTAAGGAGAAATATGTTCTTTCTTATTGATATGAGTAACCCTATTACATGGCTATAGTATCCTTTATATATATACTCAGTGGAAACTCTATCAAGCTGGTCGCACATCTATGGTCGTAGGCCTACAACACTCCCCTTGTACATCTAACAGAACTTCCTATGCAGGCTCACATATACAAGGTTTCGAATGTAGTTCTTGTCAAATGTCGTTCTTCTGATGACTTGTGTCTTGAAATAAATTGTTCACAAAATTTTCACAAGAAAAAACCCAATGGGATAAAAACCTGGTACAAGTATTCACATGTAGTACTTCACATGTTGTCTCGTACTTTACATGTAGCTCAGCACATGCAATACGATTTTCAAAGATCGATGAGTCTAAATTAATTGCCTCATTAAAAATTTGCCAGGAAAATCCAGAGGGACAAAACTTGAACTAAAGAAAAAGAGTACATACAATATTAAGCAAACTTAGAATATAGTTGGACTTGAATATGTTGCCCATTAAAACATCGGGACAAGGAAAACCTAGTGGGACAAAGCCTTCGATTTAAGGGAAACCAGTACAACGTGATGAATGCAAGTAAAGGGTGATTCGCTCCTCGATGATCACTTTGCTCACAGTTGGACTAGTTTTCATGTGCCTCCTAATGCAACAAAACTTTGTTTCTGAAAAGACAATAGCCTTAGCTAGGAAATTACTCTTGTGTTTTGTTGTCTCATTAAAAACAATAAAATAAACCATATGGGAAAAAAACAACATTGGTGAAGGAAAGTAGTTCAACACATCATTAGATGCTCCCCTGTTGTCAGACAATTTTCATTAGTCTAATGCAAACAAAAGGAGTTTATCATACTTTACTATGGTGACTTGAATGTTTAGAAGGCCTTATTGTTGATTCTGGAAGTTACGTTGCTTAACATATTATCGCGTTTCATTTCTTTGATTCAGATATTTTCAGTAATATCAACGCGATCTTTATGTATTCAACGTTCAACATACTTGATGTTTTTAGAGTTGTCTCGCTAAAAACCTTGTCGAGTAACAAAACCCTTTGAGAAAAACTATTCTCGATCGAAGGTAAAAAGAGTACAACACTCTTCAATTTCGAAGTAAAATATGTCGACATCATATCCTTGGATTCTCCCCCGATGTCAAGATCTCTGATTACTTTCAGAGTTGTTCCAGACAGTTCCTTTAGTCATGTATTTTTCGAAACTGAATATCGGTAATGACTTAGAAAATAGTCTATCATATCTCCCCCTGATTACTTTCGTTGGAGAAGAGATTATTGTTCCTTCATAATCAACAACCTCTGGATTGCAGTTCCTTTGACATTACTTTTTATGTCTTTGCAGGGATAAAACAAACTCATGTCAATGGTTACCTTTAAGTACATGATTACATTCAATGTACCATTCCAATGACGTTGCATTGGCGCTGAGATATATCTAGCTAACAAGTTCAGTGAGGATGTAAAATTATTCGAGTATATTATTATAGTAAGTACAACAATGCGTATATTCTACTTAGATATGAGAATTTCATCCCCAACAAATCTTCGTCATCTTCCTTTAGAAGAAATGGTCACTTACTTATATTTGAACCTCGATTAATCATGGGAGTGCTATCAAGATGCATGTCTTTATTAAATTTCCTGACAACTTTAGACATATGCAAACTAGTGGAATAATATACCATAATCCCAGTATTCGGTCGAGCTTTCTCTAGATTTTTCATCTCAAATTCGAATTTCAAATAGCTTTTAAGGTCTCTTATTACATCAAGAGTACCCATCATGTCTGTACCATCGATATAGATAGCTATAATTCCAAATCAGGAACTTTCTTGTGAATACGCAAGGAAAAATAACTTACTTTTCTATCCCCTCAAATAGCCACATAGACGTGTATACCACATCCGCCTGATTGCTTCTATCTATATGTGGGCGTTGTATCTAACAGTAAACGCACTCTGTGGTTTAGAGTCACTTGATTTGGGTAACAAAAGGCTGTCAAGTACTTTTTTAAATATCTTTTATCTCTTGATTCTTTTAGAGATACGCAACAACTACATACATATGCCGCATTTCGAGTCCTTTTGAAATTACTGTTAATTCAAGTAGCTAACGCTATAACGTTCTTTTACAAGAGGACAATTCCAGGGCTTTGTGAGAAACCTCGCGCCACAGGCGAGTCTTGATACTTTGAGATTTCATTCATCCCACTGTACTCTATGAAAAATAATCATGTATGTCCCATAGGCTTTACACTTGGTTGGTTAGCACTAACACACCAAATACCTGTATATTTGTCAAGGAATCAAGTTCTACCTAGATTGTGTAGGCCAAATATGCTCTTTGTTGACATTAAATAGTAATAAGCATGGTTCGATCTCGTCGTGCTCTATTTTATTGAGCAACTATATATAAAAATAATCATTAATATGCTCGCACGATCTTTCCATTGACTCGTGTGTGTTCTCATAATCCTTTAGGATTTCATTATTCTCTAGAAATATTAAACTTCGGAGCATCCTCTAGTATTGATTCATGGACATAATCAGAGACAATCAAATGAGGTGATTTCATTAATGATACAAATTAGGTTGTGCCTGACTCATCTACTTCCTTTCTAGGTGAGCATTGATCGAACCTGGTGGTCTCCTCATCTTCCTTTATAGTGTAGTTGCAACACCTTATGGTGTATATCCCTTATTGAGGATTCATAACCTTGTAGGTAAGTTTGCAGCTGGTATGTGTGATCTCATCACTTTAGCGACATCAATGTACATTCTGAAAATCGATTATTCATTGTCACTTCACACTTACATTTGTGGAGTACAAGAATCAATATGAGAAAGTGAGAACACACCACGACAATTCCTGTCATTCCCTTAGAAAATATTTTTTTTTATCTCCCCCTAACGACGGGAAGATTGTCTCATTAAAAAACAACTCGCAAATCTAGCGGTAAGAGATCTCCTGCAAAAGGTTTTAACACGCGGATAATTTGTGGGAGTAGATATCCAACATAACTACTTAATTATTTTCGTAACCCATCATAATACGATGTGGACTAGTAATGGAACAAATATAGTGCAACAAAAAAAGCGTAAGAACACGAATTTCAGGCATATATCCAGTTACCAATTGGTACGCAGAAAAGGTTGACTAATATTGGGTTCTAAAACTAATTTAATTAAAGGTGCGTTTAATATTGCATATCCCCCAAGCAGTTAAAGGTAGGTGTTAGAGCATAGCTCGGTTGAACCCACCAAGCGTTGGTATGCCAAGTTTGGTTGTCATATTTTAGTGAATCAAAACTCATTTTAAGAGTCTCTTTATAATGTACTAGAGTCAACTTCGTATAGGTTAGCTTGAAAGTATTAGGATATGAGACATTACAAGTATTGCGAAGACTTGAAGAAGTGAAGAAGTAAGAAGCTACAATGACAACATCACCCTTCTACTTGAGGTTAGTGATATTTGATATCATCGGCAAACATTAAGTGGGTGACTGCTAGAGCCCATCTATTAAGCCTATACCCTGAATAAAGACCATCTCTTTCCATTCTATTCATCGATTAGTTAAACTTTGTGAGCATAATATGAATAAGTAGGGAGATAGGGGACACCCTTGTCAAATACCTCTTTCCCCAACGAAAAACCCCTCCGGGTGCCCATTAATCATGATAGTGAAAGTTGTAGTTGTAGTTCCTTTACAACTCGAGTACTGTACTTATATCGACTAAATTGCGTGTTAAGCAAGTAATGCAATAAAAGAAGTTTTATTTAAACTAGGAAAGTGTAGATGGGGAAAACGATTCGTTGGTTTTTACGGAATTGAGGAGATGATCGCACGGAGGAGACTCCTTGAACCGAGCGAAATGCTTAACTCCTGTGGATGCTTGCAAGAAGAGAGTGCTTTGAATTCGAGAGATCAATACGTAATACTCCGGCCTAAACCAAGATTATGGCCGTTTAGGAGGTAAATTCGGTCACAAGAGAGGATGGGTCGGTCTCGTAGGAGGGAAGCTGAGAAATGTGAGATCCATGGTGATCGAAGATTGTAGGTGTGTTGTGTATTCGAAAATAAGATAAGTTCGAACGATTAAATTTGCTGGTTGAGAGTTGGATTGTTAATCTCGTGTTGTCCATTTGACGATGAGATTATCCTTGTTTCAATCATGATTCAGAGATTTATTTATATTGCTGGAATTGAAATCACCATGATCTCATGAAGTGTGGCAGTTGATGGAATCAAAGAATGGGGAAGTGGAAATCGTGTTAAAACCAGTTGCTCAACGTGTGGAGACTTGGTTGATTTTCCATCCACTACTTTGTTAACTCCTTCAACTGATTGCACGACTTGCTCATATTCTCCTCATCGTGTGTATGAACACACGTGCCGTAGACCGCCGCACCAAAACCCTAGTTAATATCCCCCATGTAACACGATTGATGTCTCGTGTGGTTGTGGAGTTCCGAAAATGAGACGGTGCAGATTTAGTTAGTTCACGACTTCATGGGACGATGAGTCCTTGTATTGTTGAGTCGTACACATGATTTGAAAATGTTCCTAGACCTCACGAATTGAGATAGAGGTATAATGTATGAATAAAAACATAGTTAACGTGAGCAAATATCGCTCATTCGATGACTTGTTGAATATTGATAGTTGAACCAATATTCTTGGTTTGAGCAATATTGCTCATCCGAGCAAATGTTGCTCGTTTGATGAATTATTGGTAGCATGACCAAATAAAGTATTAAACCATAATACCGCAATTGAACCAAGTATAATTAATAAGATGTTGATCATGAGATCAATGTAAAAATTATTAGCATTTTGAATATGGAATTATGAACCTTGGACCCAAAACCCTAATTTGATCAATTGATTAACCGATGGTTTATTGAAAATTAACCATGGAGCGAAGAGGGACCACAGCCATGGGATTACGGATCAACCATGTAGCGCCTGCATGCTCACGTGAGCAAATATCAAGGTCTCCTCGAAGACCGATTGATTTGATGAAAGGATGATTAAATGCTTTGGTTTAATCATTTATTAAAATAATCATTACGGGAAAAATATACACTACAACCTGAGCTTTACAACTTTCATAAACATCGTAAAGTCTTATTTTTTACAACTGAACCAAAGGAAGAGTTGTCGTATATCATCACTACCAACCCTTAGGAACAATGGGTTGTCTTTAAGAAACAAACGACAACTCCCAAGGAAAAGAGTTGTGACGACATTTAGCTATAAAAACTTTGTTCCATAAAGGTAGTGACTTAGCCTATCACAATTCTCACAAGAGTTGTTAAAGAACACCAAAATATGATAATGAAAAATAATGTTAGAGGGGAGATTCGAACATGAACCTACTGCATGGAAGTCTAGCTCATCAACCATCCTTCCAGTTCACAAGTTTTGGTTTTGTGTTGTTATACCTTTTTTTAATAAAAAGGTACAACAACACTTATAAGAGTTGTTGAAGTAAAAATATAGAATGTCCGAAAATGAGGTTGGGGGGATTTGATCCTCAGCCTCATGCATGGAAGTTTACACCACTAACCATTCCTACACTATCACAAGTTCTGCCAAGTTTGTGGTTCTTTAATATACTAACTTTATGACAACCCTTTATAAGAGTTGTAAAACAAAAATATAATGTTCAAAAATAATGCTGGTGGACTGAGTCACAAACAACGCGAAGCTTTTTCTGTAAACAATCACATACATTCTACAATGACAATGCATATCATTTCATGTGGAATTCATCAATCATATACTGGCAAAAATTGTCCATTTCATGAATTGCATCACATAAGAACGTAATTGCTCATATAAGACCACCCACTTTAAGTTAAAAGGAATGCATGTAATGAACTATACATGAATAAGTTTGGGGAATTATGGAAAAAGTATAATCGTCAGATTATAAGTTTGAAGGGAGTGACATATATACGAATATATAATGTAGAGCAAATATAACAAGTTGAGACCAAGTATATTTTAAGTGGGCCAATATAGCAACCATAACAACCTCACATCCCTTTTTCTCCCCTCCCTTGTCCAAGCTTGAGACCCCAAGCAATGAAATGATATATTGGTATCATTACGGAGCTAAAAAGGTGTCAGATCGAGAAACAAACATTATAAAAGCAATGAGCTAGTATTTTATAAAATTGAGCACACAATGAGTCCGTTAATGTCTCTTTTGCAAGAATACCGGGTGAGGATGATTGGCCGCCACAAACTTGAAGTATGTGGCCCATCTTTATGTAATGACACCTAGATTTTTTTTTCTCCAAAGCAAGTTTATTATTTATTTTTTTGTCTTAACTACCTACTTTTTCTCAAAAAGGAAAAGTAGTTACGGAGATTTAGAGGGGGGCAGGGTTTTAATCTGAGTATATGTCAAAATATTAAGAGGGGCTACATACAAAATGTATGTGGCCCGACCACATCTTAACCGAGTAGAAATAATACTAGCATTAGTAAAGGAAATACAACAAGAGCCACCATGGAAGAAACGAGAATGACAAAGACAGGTAAAAAAGCAATAGACCTTCTACAACCCCCCCCCCCCCCCCTTAAGAGCGTAGAGGTATAAACCCTTCGCTAAATTTTTCTCACTTTTGCTAGATTTTATTCACTTATGCGAAAAAATTCTCAATTCAGCTAAATTTTTCTCACTTCTGCTAAAAATTATTTTGGTCTCCGGTTCTGCTAATTTTTTCTCACTTCAGATAAATAAACCTTCTACAACAACCCTTAAGAGTCGTTGTAGAGGTATAAACACTTCTGCTAAATTTTTCTCACTTATGCTAGATTTTATTCACTTCTGCAAAAAAAATCTCACTTCTGCTAAATTTTTATCGCTTCTACTAATAATTATTTTGGTCCTGCTCTATTAAATTTTCTCACTTCCCGTCAAAACCTATTTTCTCTAACACCCCCACTAAATTCTAGAAATTTAGTCCTTTTGAGATTGGGTAGAAATATCTAAAACAAGGTTTGTTTAAGGTTTCAGAGAATATTCCGATGGAATATTACCTTTAATTGGTTCATCTTTACGAGTTTCTAGGATATATCCTGATAGAAACTGAGGGTTCATGGTTCGTATTCCCTTGAACCACATTTGAAGATAGAAATGACACATGAGCTCCAACTTTACGATTTTCTATGATTTCTCCTGTTAAATTTGGAGTTAGAACCACTTTGGACACTGAGGGTTCATGGTCTTATATAAAAACCTCCTAATGGGTGGATTCATTGTTCTTAAGAAGTTTCCAACTTATCGTAGTCAACTCGTGGCCAGGTTTCGAGCTTAGATTATTTCTCGAAGTTGCCAGAACAGGGTTTGTTTAAGGTTTCAGAGAATATTCCATGGAATCTTAACTATGAATGGTTGGATTCATCTTTCTTACGAAGTTTCCAACTTATAGTAGTCAACTCGCAGCCAGGTTTCGATCTCGGAGCTAAAGGGTTTGTTTAAGGTTTTGGAGAATATTCCCATGGAATCTTACCTATGAATGGTTGGATTCATCGTTCTTACGAAGTTTCCGACTTGTAGTAGTCAACCTCATGACTGAGTTTCGATTCCTGAGCCACTTTCTTTCTCAAGTCGCCGAAGAAAGGTTTTGTTTGAGGTTTGAGAATATTCAGATGGAATCTTACCATGACGTCGGGATTCATCGTTATTATGAAGTTTCCAGGCATATAAAAGTAGTCAACTTCCTGGGCCATGTTTCAATCTGGAGCCACTTTCTTTCTGAAGTTTTGGAAAAGGGTTTGTTTAAGGTTTAGGAGAATATTACGATGGAATCTTTACCCTGAATGGTTGGATTCATGCTTCTACGAAGTTCCCGACTTATAGTAGTCAACTCGCGGCCAGGAAGTTCGATCTCTAACCACTTTCTTCTCCAAGTCGCTTTAAAAAGGGTTTGTTTGAGGTTTCAGTAGAATATTCAAAGTGTAATCTTACTCTATGGTAGTTGGATTCATCGTTCTTACGAAGTTTCCGACATATAGTAGTCAACCGGGGCCATGTTTCGATATCGAGCCACTTTCTTTATCGGTTGCCGTAAAAGGGTTTGTTTAAGGTTTCGAGGGTAATCCATGGAATCCGACCATGAATGGTTAGATTCATCAAGCACCTAAATTTCCACTTATAGTAGTCAATTCTCAGCTGTGTTTCGAGTTTGGAGCCACTTTCTTTTTTTTCAATTGGGCTAGAAAAATAGTTTGTCTAAGGTTTTATAGTATTCATGGAAACTTACCTCATGGATGGTTAGATTAATCGTTCCAATGAAGTTTTGTATTTAGTAGTAGTCAACCCAAGCCAGGTTTCGAGCCTGAGCAACTTTCTTCTCGTAGCTCATGTAAAAGGTTTATTTAAGGTTTCGTAGAATATTCCATGGAATCTAACCTATGTAATGGTTAGATTCATCATTCTTACCAAGTTCTGATTAAGTTTGGAAGCCGTAACCCTCATGAGCTTCTTGGTTCATTGTTTGTTTGTCGTTATACCGAATTTGAAGTTCCAATCGGTTAATTTAGCTTCATATTTATCGAAGGCTGGCGATGTATCATGCTAAGTTTGGAAGTCAGTAACCCTCCGGGGGCTTTTGTTCATAGTTTTATGTCGTTATACCATATTTGAAGTTCAATCAACACCGAGCTTAATATTTATCGATTTCATGATGATGTATTCACTAAGTTTAAAGTCGTAACCTCATGGAGCTTCTCTGGTTCATATTTCTAAGTCATATACCATATTTGAAGTTCGAATCGACTCGAGCTTCATATTTATCGATTTCTCAAGGATATATCATGCTATGTTTGAAGTGTGAACTAAAGATATTTCATGACCAGATGACTAGTCAAATTACTTCATTACCTATGTTACTAGTCGTAATTAAAACCTAAAGCAAAAAGAGAAAGCACAAAAACACAAAGAGAAAGCAACAAAGAAAAACAAAAAGAAAAACACAAAGAGCTTCATATTTTTTTTCGATTTCAATGGTGTATCCCAAGTAACCCGAGTCTTGCGCAAGAAATCGGATACTTATGATACTTACTAGTCGAAATTATTTATGACCATGGACTATTCAATTGATCCAAAGCCAGAAAGCACAAAGAAAACACAAAGAAAACACACTGACTTTATCTGATATACCTTAAATCAAATTCCTATCACTGGGCCCAAACAGATCCCTAACTGTATGACCATCCTAAACCAATCTCTACCGTTCAAATATAGGTATGTAAGATCAAAAGAAATTTTTCACACTTTCTTCACTTTCCCTTATCTTAATTCGTCTCTAACCTCTCGTAAATTCCCGCTTCCTCGTGAAACAAACCCTACAAAAAACAACTCCACCTTCATCCATTACTTTTGTTCTTCACTTACCACCCTAAACCCCTTTCTCTCTAGAAGAAAAGTGAGCAAGAGATCGGGCTTTCCGTCCTTATTCTCCTCTTTCTTATTTTTCGTTTCTTCTTCTTCTTCTCATAGAAAATCGCGAGAGGTGAAATTAAATCGTGAGGGGATGTACAAAAAGAAGAAGGAGTTGGTGTTTTTGCCATTATGAAGAAGAAGATTGAGTTGTCACATGAATCGAGAACTAGGGTTTTCAAAGCTGAATCATTAATTGAGTTAGAAAATTGAGAGAAATTAAAGATGGGTTTGTGAACATGATGATGAAGTTAAGAATTAGTGATTGGATGTGTGAGTTTTAATGAAGATTAGAGAATTCAGTGGTTTTTGTTCTTTCCCAAAATAGATATTAGGGTTCTTGGATGTAATCTAATCAAGTTACAAATTTAAATTGAGGTTTTGGGAAGGATTAGAGATGGGAATGTTTGATTTGAAAAAAATTAGAGGCCATGGTGGTGGTAGAGGCAAGAGAGGAGGCAAATGAGGAGGTCGCGGTGGTGGTGGAATGAAAGGTGGTAGTAAAGTGAGTGAGTATCAGCTTGGATTCGATGTTTACCATGGGTTTGAACTGATGTGGAATGGATTGAATCTAGTGAAATAATGTTATCACAGTTTGGTGGTAGTTCATGGTGTTCTTGCCGCTGCGATGGATTTAGTGGAGTCTGCAGACATGGAGACTAGTTTGGAGAAGCTAACTCTTGTCATGGGTTTTGAGGTGTTGATGAAGTTCTCGTGGTTGAAGTTGAAGTCAGCAAATGGGTTATGTTATGCTTGAGATTGAGCAAATCCGTGGTGTTTGAGACTCGAGAAAAATATAGAAAGAACCTGCAGTAGATGGTTTGAGTTGAGACAGATGTTGGTGACTATGGGAAGCTGAGATGTAGCTTGTGATGGTCCAATTGTTGAAGTACATAACCGGTGTTTGGATTTGGTGATCCGAATTGCAGTGGCCTCAAGAGATGGTAGTGAACCTGCAGTGATCTTGCTTAATTTGAGTTTAACAAACTCTTTGGTAATAAATTGATTTGATTATAATTCAACTTTGTGAACCCTAGAATCTATGTTTTTTAGTTTTAATGATATCTTTAAATTCAGCCGCTCGATGCGTATGAAATTTTAGTATGTTGTGTTTCGTTGTAATTCACAATGATCCAATAAAATTGCATGATGATCGTGTCGCTTTACTAACGCTAACATTGCATAATCTATTACTACGTTCTGCAAAATTTATATCCTCAATAGCCTATTCTCAATGGGTGTCTCATTATCCATATATCGATGAAGCTGAATTTTAACTTGTTGTTTCTCATATGTAAGAAACTTACCGTAAAAATGTCATGGAAGTTCGATAAGTTTAGGTACCAGTGTGGTATAATCGAATCGAATTTGCGGTGTTAGATGTCGAAAGCAGCCATGTTGAAGAGTGTATATATTTTTTTATGAACCGTTAGAATCAAGTGAATTTTTGATATGTTATTATAGGACATGTCGTGGAAAGCTCGGTTAAATTTTAGGGCAATCAGGCTTAGGGCAAGTGGTACAAAGTGGTAGTACAGTAGTACTTTTTTCAATTTTTTGTTTCATAAAAGCGAATTTGTTTGGATGAATGGGAGTTACGTGTGTTTTGATTTTGTTTCTTTTAGTTGGGGAGATGATGCAACTCTTAGAAAGTTATGCATGAGATTCATAAAAGTATAGGAGGAAGATGAAAGCTATATGGATGGTAAGCTCCATCCATCTGGAGTGTATTCGTAGGAACTAGAAGGTGATTTGGCAAAGGCAATACATGTGCCTACGCCTGGGAAGTACCCGACTTTGGTACCCAATCCCCGTACCTATTTTTTGGGAAGTACCGTATTATGTGAACTGTGATTATGTGCCATTTGTGCAACCCGGTGGTTTTTAGATCAAAGCTTGTTGTCAACACTTTGTGGTGTTGACAATATTTGGATTGTAAGTATTATTTGTGTATAATGTTTGGGATTTCACCATTGTTTTAACATAATGGCGTTTGATTTGCACTCTGTACTGGAGCTAGAGTTTTGCATTGGGGTCGTCAGCACTACTGATCAGTGTTGAGTTTGGAATGGTATTTTCTCAGATGTTTCTTAAGCAGGCCAAACAAGTCCAGGCGACCGATTTCATTTGTACATTTGGTCACAAAGAGAAATGGAGGACAACCCTATATAAATGAGATATTTTATGAGATGGAGGTGACTATTCCTAAATATGTTGTCCTTGTCATTCGTTTTTTTTTCCCACTTTTTATAAGTGTGAAATTATGCAAGAGATATGTTGCTTTTTCAAAATTTGAGCCTAGAAAATGTAAACTAAAGGAGTTGTTTTATCGATGCGTATAATTACACGAAGGAACAAGAATATTAAACTTACACGAAGGAGAGAAATTGATGATGACAAAGTATCTGAGCACACTAGCATTGCAATTGAATCAAGAGAAGAGAATTCATGGTCTATTCCTGCTTATAATACTTGTTGGAGAAAATGAATTTATTGTTTTGGTTTTATGGTCTTGGTGGGAATTGAACTTAGGACCTTTGGGTCTCTAAGAGCACTTACTCATTTTCTTATGAGTGAATGAAATAGAACCTTAGTCCTAACATTAGGTATATCTAAATAGGAGTTCCACTATATAGCTATTCCTTTATGGATAGTTAGTAAAACAATGCAGGTGGAACGAGTAAAGGAAATATTTTGCTTTCACTTAGTCTTAGGGCTCACTGCCTACGCTACCAGGACATGGATCAACCAAGACTTATCACTTTGACAAAATGATTTTAAATTATTTCCTTAAATATTTTACAAATCAAATTAAAAAATATGTCTTAAATGTGGGGGGTGTGACCTGGTGAATTTATTTTCTAACCAAAAATAATTTTCTTAAAGGCTTTATGCGCATGGGATGTCGATATTTTTCTTACCCTTTTGGACCGTTTTTTATGACAAAATTATGTCGACACCATGCAACATTATTTCGCATGCGCATTGATTCTAGATTAATGTGTGCATTGATTTTTCCCTCTCCGTTTGCCTATAAAAAGAATTCGGACTTCTTCTTTCATTTCATTTTGTGTCCAGAAGAGCTACTAACCTCTTCTTTTCGTCTCTCTCCCTCTGTGTGGTTTTTTACATTCTTTGTGCCATTGATGTTGAGTTCGTAAGAGTGGGCAAGTACGGTAGTGCTAATAGTGCTTATATCGGGCAGTTTTATCCTGGATATGACTTGACCACAGGGTATAGGCATCACTCATTCTTGAGGCTTACCGGTCAACTATCGTGTTAAGGACAGCATGTTGAACACGTGACTCTATCCTCTGTTTGCTATCAATTGAGTGTTTATTTAAGCTTTCCAGAAATTTACTTCTAACATTTTTCTTTGAGTATTTTATTGTTACAGTTGCAACAATCTTAACACGATACCTATTTTATGTAACAATGGGTAAGAATGATGTTTATAGGCCTGCAAAATTTTCTAGGGAGCTCAAAGTCTGCTTGGTGGAAATCGATCACTTACATTACAAAGGAGCTAAGTATCAATAACTTTTGTTTATTTGATTGTTCCTTGTTTTTGACTTCTGCACCCAACATCTTAAGACACTAAAGTTTGTATTAATCATGGATGTTAATTGTAGTGTGAAAAACAAAAAAATAATTTTTGGTCAGCTGTAGAGTTTCATTATTTTCTCTTAACCTAAAAGGAATTTCGATGAACCCTTTTGACCATATGTAGTAGACATCTTGATAGTTACCCACACAAATTTTCGGAATTTTTGGAGTTGTAAAACTATTTTTTTGATATTTTACAAACTAGATAAACGTTCCTGAAAAATTCTGACGAGCAGAAATTTGTTGTTGACTAAATTAGTTTTAAAAGGGTAACCATGAGTTTTTGGAAATGGTGATTCAAACGAAGTTTGTATATCTAGATGTAATCTTCAAAAATCATATTTATTTTCCGATTCGGAACTAAGGTTTGTGAGATGTGGTGTATTAGGTGATTGGGAAATTACAGTGTCCGCGGTCAGAGTATAAACGAAGATTGTGACATGAAATTGAAAAAGGGACATGGCTACCAAGCACATGTGGATGAAAACCAGTCTTCCAAAGATGACAAAGGCAATAACATCAAACGCAACTCTAAGCGTAGTCTTCATAAGAAAGGTATGTTTCGTAAAACTGAATCCGGCATTACTTTAATTAAGGGTGATTGTTATGTTTGTAAAATTCCCCGCCACACGGCAATAATTTGTAGACAATATAAAAACCTTTAATAAGTAGAAAGTTAATGCTAATTTATTTGAAAGAAAACTAGAACGAGTCTGGGCAGCATGATGTCAAGTTATTTTAATAACCAATGTGAGAAACTGGGTGACTCGGAGCCACTAAGCATGTTTGTTGAATCAGAGACCTTTTCACCTCCTATCGTAGGATAGTGGGATGTCGAGTGACTCTATATGAGTAACTCATCCACAACAAAAGGTTGCATAAAAGGAAAGGTCAGAGCAGAGCTCATATCTATAAAGACTCTCACATTGGAATGGAGTTTCCACATTCCCATATTAAGAATCTTGTTTCTAACATTCGTTTAAGATTTAAGATATTAATTAAATGGTAAAAATTGTTGAAACCAAGGAACCGATTTTTAGGCAAAGGTTATAAGACTTAGGGTCTATATAATCTTAACAGTAAAAATCGATAAAGTAAACATAGTTGTTCTTATGCTTTCTTTTTGTGTTTTTGGTTGTTTGCATGGTAGACTTAGAATCGTTAGTTTATAAGTCATGCATTAATCGCTAGCAAAGCAGACAAACTCAAATTTAGTTTGGTTTTGAACACAAAAAGTGAGACTTGTGAAGTATCCAAATTTTTTAAAATCTTTATAAAAATTAACTTTTGTTAGACCTAATTGACTTGTTTTTAATCCGTTCTAAGGTGGTAAAAATTGGTTTGTAACTTTATTAGATGACCATACATGGTATTGTCATATATACTTGCTTAGGTAAGGATGATGCCTTAGAAGCCATAAGTTGTATAAAGTTGAAGTTGAAAACCAATCAAAGGTGTTACCATTAAAAAGGTTAGGTCTGGACGTGATAGCAAATATGAAATTCTTAAAGAGAATTTTTTGGCATTATTTATAAAGATCACTTTCTTATTCACCATAATCTATTGGTATAGTTAAATATAAAGTAAAGAACTGTTAAGGAGATGATATATGCCATGTTGACTAGTTCAGGATTAAACCGCCAACTTGTGGGGGGGAGGTCGTTCTCTAAAACTGTTATATCCTGAATAGAGTAACCTTTAAAGGATCAGATAAAACTCCATATGAATTGTGGAAAGTTAGAAAACCTTCTTTTGCATACTTTTAAGTGTGGGGGTGTTTAGCTAAGGTTCAGATCCCTAAACCTAAAACAACCAAGATAGGACCCAAAACTATTGATTGTGTCTTCATAGGGTTTCCTGAGCATACTCCTACATGTAGATTTATGGTTGTGAGTTCTGAAATTTCTGGAATTGGTGTGAATACTATTTTGGAGTCTAGGGATGCTGTATTTTTTGAAAATGTTTTCCTTTAAAATTGGACTCTCATAAGAGAGGTGTTGATCCCCAGATGTCCCTTTAACCAGCTTAGACTTTACCTTCGAGCAAGACGAAGTAGAAATTGAGCCTAGAGAAGTAAAAGGCTGAACTAAAACCTCCTTTGGAGATGATTTAGTGAACACTAGCTCTAGACCGATCCTCGAACTGTAGATAAGCCATGACTTCTCCTCAAGCTTAGTGGTGGAAAGAGTCCGCTATTAGTAAAATGGAATCCATCAAAGAGAATGATATATGGGAGATAGTAGATTTACCTCAAGTGGTGTAAGGCCATAGGATGTGAATGGATCTTCAAGAGGAAACGTAACATAGATGGAACTGCTCAAAAATACAAGGCTAGGTTAGTAGCTAAAGGCTATCCTTGAACAGGAAGGTGAGATTTGTTTGATACTTACTCACCTTATGAGATTTACTTCCATTAGTATGTTAATTGCTATAGCTACGGTTCATAACCTAGAGATACATCAAATGGATGTAAAGAAAGCTTTTCTAAATGGTAAACTAGATGAAGAAATTTACATGGAACAACCTCGAGGGCTTAGTAGTGAAAGGTTGTGAAACAAAGTTTGTAATGGCGAAAAATCTTTGTATGGATTAAAACAAGCACCAAAACAATGGCATGAAAATTTGATCATATAATGTTTTAGTGGTTTTAAAATCATGGAATCAAGGCGTGTCTTATACTAAACTTGTGAATGTCATTGTAAGTTGCATGTTGTATGTATTGATGATATGCTTATACATGGTACACAAACATGGATGTAATTAATTCCACTAAGAGCATGCTAAATGAGAACTTTGACATGAAAGATTTAGGCCTCAACATGTAATCTTAGATGAAAATTAGAAGAAAAAAAAATTCTAACGTTAGTCTTTAGTCATTTCAATATGTTGCATTTGTGCTTAAGAGATACAATCAGTCCGATTGTAAGCCTGGCTTTGTACCCATAATGCATTTTCTTGATACTCGAGAAAATAAAGGAAGTGGAGTATCTTAACTTGAATACTCAAGAGTTATAGGATATCTCGATGAATTTAATGAACCGTAAGAGTCTAGACATTGCCTATATTGTGAGTAAGTTAAGTAGATATACTTGTAGTCCAAATCAAGACATTGTGATGCACTTAGTAGAGTATTACTGGTACCTAAAGTACCTATGACCTTAGTTAATAAACGAAAGGTATCCTCGCTTTCTTAACGGATTTTGGGATGCAAACCTGATAAATGAGTCGAGAGCTCAAGTCTCACGAGTGGATGTATTTCACTAAAGATGAGGGTTTGTTTTGTAAGATTTCCAAACGGACATATTTTTCTCAATTCATTATGAAACTGAGGGGCCGAGCGCCTAAGATACTTTTTAGAAGATATTCTCTCCTCGCATAGCCCGCATGGCCTATATCTATACACCGTGGTCACCAAATTAACAGGGAATAGCTAAAGCTAAAAACTAACTAATCTCAATCGGCGTTATTTCTATTGATTGGATAATATCGCAGAACCTGACGGTAAAGGTTTGTCCAAAGAGATAGTTAATAATGCATCAAGGGGGATGTGGCTTAGGCTCATTAAATAAACTCACATGAATGATACTCAACCTTGTCGACCGGAGATCCCAAGATCAAGGTTTTCAATGAGACAACTAATTTGTGGCGAGTCAAGGTAAACACTATCGAGAATTTCATTCTGCGCCCATTCCCTATGGGTAGACGTGATAGTGTGACCGCATGTAAGGATGACATTTAACTAAGTCTTAATGAGTTCCATAGTTTCAATTTAAGATTGAAGGGTGTAGCAAAGAAACACTCTTGATGGAACTCACTCATTCAATGTGGGGGGGTCGCTTCCTTGTGAGAATAGAGTGATTCTCTAGAGCATTCTTGAGAAACGGGATTAACCGTACAAAAAGGACACAACAGCATTTAACTTGACAAAGATCTAGAGAGATATCAAGCGTGGTTATTGTCGGGATTGACACCAAACGGCGAAGTTCAAGACATCGTTCACTGTCCATCAAGTAGTCCCGCACTTCTCACTAAGCAAAGGTTCAAGACCTGTGGACACCTCTTGCCTAAGTGGTATTTCTCGCTTCCGCTTTCCGATTTTTATAGGTATTTCATTCATGTGGGGATTGTTGAGAAAATGAATTTTATTGTTTTGCTTTATGGTCTTGGTGGGAATTGGAACTTAGGAACTTTGGGTATCTAAGAGCACTTACTCATTTTCTTATGAGGAATGAAATAGAACCTTTAGTCCCACATTAGGTATATCTAAAGAGGAGTTCCACTATATAGCTATTCTTTTGATAGTTAGTAAAACAATGCTAATGAATGCGGGCGAAATATTTTTGCTTTCACTTAGTCTTAGGCCTGGGCTCGTGCCTACGCCGGGGACATGGATCAACCAAGACTTATCACTTTGACAAATGATTTTAAATTATTTCCTTAAATATTTTACAATCAAATTAAAAATATGTCTTAAATGTGGGGCGGTGACTCGGGTGAATTTATTTTCTAATCAAAAATAATTTTCTTAACGTTTTGATGTGATGGATGTCGCCATTTTTCTTACCAAAGTTTTTGACGCTTTATGACAAAATTATGCCCACACCATGCGCATTATTTCGCATAAAGATTGATTCGCATACAATGTGCATTGATTTCTCCCTATCCGCTTCCTATAAAAAAGAATTCTACCTCTTCATTCATTTTGTGTCTAAGAGCTATTATCCTCTTCTTTCGTCTCTCTCCTCTCGTGGTGGTATTTTACATTCTTTTGTGTCATTGTTGTTGAGTTCGCAAGAGTGGGAAAGTAATCAGAGTGCTAATAGTGCTTGTATCGCAGTTTTATCCTAGATATGAATTGACCACAGGGCATAGGCATCACTCATTCTTGAGGCGTACCAGTCAATCAACATCGTGTTAAGGACAAAGTTGAACACGTGACTCGTCCCTCTCGCTTGATATGAATTGACCACGGTGGTATAGGCATCACTCATTCTTTGAGTATTTTATTGTTATAGCTAAATAACATTTTTAGTAGATTTCGCTTTCGATAAAGACACGACTCACTCCGATAGCTAGTCAAGAGTTGATAATCCCATGTATTAAGGAGCCAGCCTCACTAATTGCAGAAAACCCTTGTTCCAGCTGATTTTATTAAGCTACCACTATCTAGTAGCAAACCACACCCGTATGATAGTCAACAACATTCAAATCAAAGAAATCGACGACTCACCAAGTACTTTCACATCAATAATCATCTTAAAGAAAATAAAAGAATCAAATGATAAAATCTACCTAATATATCTCTCAATTTTTAAAATGATTGCTTCAAAAATCCATTCTAATATCTATCCCTAATTTTACTGTTAAATGATTGCTTCAAAAATTCATTCTAATATCTTATATTATTATCATCTACCAGATCCAAACAGTTTCATAAAATTGATATGAAACCCGCCATTTCAATCCATTTGGCATCTCCCAGAACACCTAGATCCTGCATTTGATAGATATGAAAACATCACATTAGAATCATTAAAAAAAAAACTACAACAAGGGAAGGAAAGGGTTAGAGTTAAGTGAGTGAAACAAGTAAATTGAACTTACCTGCTGGAGGGACGGCGAAACATGAGGTTAAGGAGATACATAAGGGGTTAAGTTCTGAAAACTTATCGATGAAACGTAGCTTTTCAGATACCTAAGAAACAGTTGATGTTTGAGAGGAGAAATCATTGTGCTGATCTTGTTGTTGTTGTTGTTGATGATGATCGTAAACATCATATGCCATGGATTCAGGCATGACAAAATGATAAAGAGGATATAGAGGGAGAGGGTGGAGGAGGCAGTATGAAACTGAGAATTAGGGTAATGAACCCTACACACAAACCTTTGGGGTAATGAACCCTACACACAAACCTTTAAATACTAGGTAAATTCACAATGAAGTGAAAAATATAAAATATATTTATTTTGGCACAATTTTGGATCACGGACATACGGCAAGGTTCCGGAGCACAATGGCAAAGTTATGGTGACCTACTGCTTTTGGATCACAAGGAACCATTTATGGTCGTGTTTTCGCTCATGAAGTGTGAATTCAAACTCTCTCCTCTCTAAAAAAAAAACTCGACCAGGGGAAAAAAAAACTGCAGTTTTTTTGTCGCTTTGATCTAGTCCTAGATCCGAAAGCAGCCTTTAGTTCCTTCGGGTTTGCTTTCATGTATTTGCATTCCTGTTGCCGGAAGAAGATGTGTTCCATGTGCTTGATGCTCTCTTATTTCTATACGATCTCTTCAATTCCATGGATCAAGAAGTTTGTCCCATTTTATTTTGATAATCTCACCTTATCTTAATTTGAGGTACCGCCATCCTCATCTATTTAACTGAAATCATTAATAAATTTCCATCAATCAAAAGCAGATTCTTCATCTTAACCAACCAAAATCTCCAGAACCAAATCCCTTTGCACCCATCTCTCAAATCTTCATTCTTAACCAACAATGGTGTCAAGCCATCGATAAATACTATCACTCAAATTTCGCCTAACCAACAATGGTCTACATCGAGCAAATCCTCGCACCCATCTCTCGAAATTTCACTTAACCAACAATGGTGTTGGTTACTAACAAATCCCACCCATCTCTCACACATTCACTATTAACCAACAATGGTGTTGGTTATCAACAATTTTCCACCTTCTCATGTTCGATGTTAATCGGCAAAGTCCGGGTTTCGATGATAATTCCTCTAAGATAACCAACGATATTGGTTCTCAAAAAGAGTCAACAAGATCGTTATTAGCGTAGTCTCTAGGCTATATTTACGTTTTTTATAAGTCTTTGAATTTGTTAAATCAGATAGCAAATCTGTAACTATCTTGAGTACTTTTCAAGTATAAAAAATATCTCCCAATGCAAAATCTGTGGAAGTATTCACCAAAATATCTTTTGTAACTTGGTATTAGCCTTGATCCAAGCTACGCTTCCAATACCTCAAAAAAAAAAAAAAAAAAACTATCATCAACAAAAAAAACAAAAAACCCAAACACCAAATCGTAGAGACGACAACAACCAATCAACTCCCGTAAATGTACAGATTCATCATCCGGTAACACTCAAATTAACAGAATAAATTACCCACCGTGTAAGACATGCTCTTCAAACCCATTCTCAAGGGCCATGGATTAACTGGGCCTACTGATGGCACCAAAACAATACCACCTAGAACTCTACTCAACTATGAAGTCAGAACCCGATTTTACAAAGATATGAAGAACAAGACTCACTTCTAGTTGGTTGGATAAACTCAACCCTCACCCCTGAAGTTTTAAGGGTTGTTCGAGGATTAGACATAGCAGCGAAGTTTGGGATATGCTCAAGGGCAGATGCCTGAAACAAAGTTTCATCAAACGCACTTGAAGAAACAACTTCATTCTCTCGAACAAAGGTAACAAAACCTCAAAGCGTTTTTTAATGATGCTAAATTGTTTTCTCGCCTAGCACAAATCGGGTTATGTGTTACCGCTGATGAGATGAAACAACCATACGTAATGGATCAATCAAACGCATGATACAATAGTCACTACACCGAGCACTACCGAGAATCGATATGCAAAAACATTTTATGCACATCTACTAACGCTTGATATGGAGGCTGAGCAAAGATCTCTCAACTATCCAACAACCCACAACAAACGTGGTTGCCGGGCCGCTAACCGCGGGTTCATCCAGAAATCGCGACCAAGTAGTACAACAATGCCAATCGTGGGTCCTTCGCAAAGATAACACCAACAACCCCGCAAATCGTTTGGCCTCCCATCTCAAAGAAAAACTCCCAAGCATGACGAACATGTCAAATCTGCAAAAAGGACAATCATCGCTGCATCGTTGTTGGTTTCATACAAACCTAAGAATAATCAAACTCGCCACCCAATCGCTAGATATCAGACTTCCAGATGGCACAAACCAGAACCAGCCAAGTTAATGGACATCGGGCTACTTCTATCACCTCACCACTGATATGGGGAATCTAGCAATACCTCATGAGTATGATGGAATCAAATGGTAAATGTTGAATGGTAAATGCCTTGACATTGCTAATGTTGTAACGCCTCTTTTCACATACAAGTCCGTGATCCTTCTTTTTGAACAACATATCATGTCCCAAAGATAAAGACTAATTTGTCATCTATCAATTCCCGCAAAGATAATGATGCCAGTATTTTGAGTTTCACAAATCTCACTTTTTTTGTGAATGACATGCACACAGGTTAATCGCTCAGGATCGAATAAAAATGGGATTTATGTGTTTTAAGGAGTTAATTTTCTGGACAAACCTGTCAAACCACAGGCAAACATATCATCCTCACTTTCATTATGGAATTAGCATCTTGGGCATCCAATGTTGCGTACCGTTTCTCAAATTTGTCTTAGAAATTCTCTTCCCATTTCCAATAAACAATTTGACTACTGTCAGTCTCGCCATCTTAGTAAGAGCAAGAAATTATCTTTTTCATTAAGCAGTACTGTGTATGACAAACCATTGAGTTTAGTCGTGGTTCGATATTGGGTTTTACCTAAAGTATCTAGGTCTGTTTTTCGATATTATCTTTTATTAATGGATGCCTATTCTCATTACACTTGGGTCTTTCCATTAATTCAACGATCCGACGTTTTCAAAACACCAGTACATTTTAATAAAAGTTGAGAATCTAACAGGTCATAAAATAAAGGTGTTTCAATCAGACAATGCCTTAGAATTCAACAAGTTCACTGCATATCTAAACGATAATGGTATCCAACATAGATTTTCCTGCCCCCATACATCTCCACAGAATGGATTGGCTAAACGCTCAATCGCATGAATGTAATCATGGTTAGCATTGTTATATCATGCCCATATGCCGAAAACTTCGGGTCCTGACGCTTTTACAACCGCCCGTTTTAATCAACAGTTACAAAATCTTCTTCCATATCTCAAACACCATTGAGTTATTATTCCACAAAAGCCTCGACTATAAGTTCTAAAAGTTTTTGGGATGTTTGATGCTTCCTTGTCTTCACAAGATAACTCCAATAAATTAGAACCTGGGGATCTCTTCCATGTGTGTTCACCTGACATGAATGCGCATAAAGGGTATGTGTGTGCTTTCTTAGAAACAAACCGTATCTACATATCTCGCCATGTACGGTTCAAGAAAGCCAGTTTTTCTCAGCCTCTCCATTAATCAACTACAGTAATGTCCGTAATGTTCCATCAAATACCAGCTTTATTTCTATCACCACCTTTTAGTCGATGACGTTTATCGTATTGGAAAATCAGCCGCAGCTTGTTTCACAATCGCATCTCCATCAAACTCACTAGTGCAGAGTAACTCTCCAGAAATTTCTTCGTCAGCCACCGAGCTAGTGCATAACACCACTGCTAGTTCACATTCAGATGTTCCACAAACAAGAAGTTTTATCACCACCCATAGACGATAAATAACCGTGATCCCATTCAATACACCGCTTCCCCGAAGCTCCACAGTCACTTGTAACTCACTCAACGAGGACGCGATCTAAAGATGGTATATCAAAGCCCATTCAAAAGTCGTGGTCCGATGCGCCTACCAAACATCCGCCACCGAAGTTGCATTTCATAGAACCAACATGCTTTTTACAATGGCGAACAAAATCCCTAAATGGAGAATGCAATGGATGTACAAATCAAATGCTCTCATCCGTAATGGTACGCATTCTCCGTGAAATACGGTAAAGGAATGAATGTAACTGGTTCAAAATGGGTCTATCGCTAAGCAAAATCTAGACGAACTATAGAACGATCGCAAAGCCCGCTTGGTTGCTAATGACATAATCAGTGAAGGAATTGATTTTGGTGAAACATTCTCACCTATTATAAAGCCTTGCACCATTCGCTTGGTTCTATCTATAGTTTGAATGCCGCTGCTGGTCGATAAAAGAAACTTGACGCCGAAAATGCCTTCTTGAATGGTCAGCTGGAGGAGGACGTATACATGCAGCAGCCTCAGGGTTATGTTGATAAGGACTTTCCAAATCATGTGTACAAACTGCACAAGTCCCTATACGGCTTGAAACAGGCGCTTAGGGCGTGGTACTCAAAGCTGAATAACCATTTAATTCAACCGGTTTCATAGTTCTATCAATGATGGGCTTCTCTTTTCATCGGACAAACTACAGGACTCAATTTTATATGTCCCGTGTACGAGATTTAGATGACATCATAGTCACAGGATCACGACCCACCGAGATTACACGACTTATCACCGCTTGAGATGCTTTGACCTAAATGACTTGGGAGACTTGTCTTTCTTCTTAGGAGTGTATACTCGTGGATGACAAGGAACTAATTCTCTCTCAACGAAGTATATCATGGATCTTCTTCGGAGAACAAGATTAGACAGCTCTAAACCGGTGAATACACCGTTAGATGCTAATGTGAAGATTGAAAAACGAGGTACAAATAGATTTGAGAGATGCTACTGTAGACGGGTGGTGGGTGCACTTCCGTATTTGCATCCGACACGCCCGATATTTCAGTGGCGATGAATAAGGTCTCACAAGATATGTACGACCCGTATGATGAGAGCATTGGGAGCTTGTGAAGAGAATCCGCGCTATCTCAAAAGTACCATAGACTCGGTCCCCCATCTTCGTCCTTCCAAGGATTTTTCATTGCAAGCCTACTCGGATGCCGACTGGGCTGGAAATTTAGATGATCGTCGTTCGACTAGCGGATATTTTATTTATTTTGGTGGAAATTTAATATCATGGAGTTCAAGAAAGCAGAAGACAGTGTCAAAGTCCAGTACCGAGGCAGAATACAGAAGTGTGGCCATTGCAACTTTGGAAATTATCTGGATTCAAGCACTGCTCAAGGAGCTTGGCGTTTCTTATTCTACACCTATTCTGTGGTGTGACAATTTGGGTGCCACTTACCTGAAAGCTAATCCAGTGTTTCATGCTCGCACAAAGCACATAGAAATAGACTATCACTTTGTCCGAGAACGTGTTCTTTGATAAGCTATACAGTCAAGTTTATTAGTTCAGGAGATCGATTAGCTTGACATATTTACTACAAAGGTCTTGCAGCACCAAGGTTTCAAATCCTACGTAGCAAGTTGCACATTCGCCAACTCCCATTTACAACTTGAGGGGAATGTTAAGATAACCAACGATATTGGTTCTTAAAAGAGTCAGTGTAGTCGTAAGACCCAGTTATTAAGCGAGTCTCTAGGCTATATTTACGTTTTTGATAAGTCTTTGAATTTGTTAAATCTGTATACCAAATCTGTAACTATCTTGAATACTTTTCAAGTATAAATAATATATCTGCCTCCACTGCAAAACTGTGGAAGTATTCACCAAAATATCTTTTCTAACTATTCCGGTCACAAAATCAAGGAATCTAGGGTCGCAAAATCAAGTTGGGGTATTGCAATCGTTTCTGGTGGTCATGGAGATTGGTAACAGCTAAGTTGATCGTTTCTGGTGGTCGTGGAGACGGGCGGCGGCTGCTAGCTTGGTAACGATGATATTGATTAGGGTTTTGATCCGTTCTACTTTGTAATGGGCTCCTTGGGCTCTTTGAGGTTGTGTCCATTAACAATTAAGTATTAAAGCTCCTCACTCTCTCAATAAGTCCATTGAGAGTTGTCTCAGTTTTTCATTTTGTTGGGTCCGGTTGTAATCTATTCATATTTCTCTAATATAATCCTTATTTCACGATCAAAAAAAAAAAAGTTTTTAAAAATTTTAACAAATTGTGAATTCAAGCAACTTGAAAGTTGAATTTACAAACCATCGGACTTGGCTTTAATACAATGATTCAAACAATAAATAACTCTTGATACTTGGTTATTTTGTCGTCTTTCTCTGGTCTAGTCACTTGTGTACCTTACCTCTACAAAAACCTTTAGCTACAGGTCACTGAGGAATCGAACCATGTTGTTGTTCTTGTGGTAGTGGGTGAAAGACCTAGAAGACAAATTAGTAGGGGTGTTCATGGTCGGTTTTGGTTCGGTTTCAAGCCAAAAGGCAAAACCAAACCAATACTACATCGGTTTCTAAGAATGTAAACCAAACCAATCCATTAACCATTGGTTCGGTTTCTTAATGGTTATAGCCGGTTTCGGTTAATTCCATTGGATATCGGTTAACTTGACTGCTATGTCGTTGGGTGAAACGACAGGTTCAAATCACATAAAAAAAAACATAGTTCAAAGATTTTCAAACCTACCTATAGTACTGCATTCACATTCCATACACAATCAAATTCATAACATTCTTAAACACAATTCAAAAGATAAAGATTACATCTTCTTTTCAGTTTCACCAAAACTTATTTAAAAAAAAAAAAAAAAAAACTAACCCGGTTACTCACGCTACCTAAGCATCCACAGTCTCATAGAAGCTAAACAACATGACACTTTCCATGCATCCACAAAATCAACTGATAGCTTCAACTTTCCGGGGTTCTTGTTGCATTAATCAACTAACATCAATCATTATAATGCTATTAATCAACTAACATCATTATAATCAATCGCTTTAATCAACTAACATCCACAAAATCTAATTCATGTATATTTCTACTTATCATGAATTAACTTGGTACTCCTTAGTCCTCAACATCATCATCTGTTATGTTTACGAACATGGATTTAGAGAGAGTCCAAAAATTCTGCAATGATTAAATGCACAATTAGTAGTATACTGGGTGAGTGTCTAAAAATTCTACAAACAAATTAACAAATGAAATAATACGAACAAACTTCCTCTTCGGTTCCAAGGAAGAAATATCAAGATCAATCGGCGTCTTCAACCAATTTTGAGCACAAATCAATGCCTCAATTGTTGAGGAAGTAAAGAACCGATATGGATCGAGAATACGTCTCCAGTGCTAAAGGCAGATTCGGATGCCATTGAAGAGATGGGTATAGCCAATATATCTCTTGCCATTAGTGCCAAAGTAGGATACCTAGTCGAAGTTCGTCTTCCACCAACCTAAAATATCAAAAGAAACTTTCTCTTCCGCGGTTCTCGTTTCTCTCGCAAATAAGTCTCCAACTCATTTTTCCCTTCATCATCAAAACTTTCCTCTTCTTCTCTTGCTCTCTCTCGCCATAAGGGCGGGCTGAAGACAATCTCCTTCATCATGCAGTTCGGGCGCCAACGATATTACCACCACTACTATCTCAATATTTGTTGAGTTTCAACACTCATTTGGACATCCCAAAGATTCTCTTCAAAAAGAGCCTTAAAGTCCCTCATTACAAGATCCATTAGTTAATTTCTCAAATAACCACCACCAATACCTAAGCTGCCAGAAGAAACTTCAATCCTAATTCTTTATCTTGTGGATTCAATAATACAACAATAAACATAAGATTGTTCATCTTTTCATAACGTCCCCAATACTCGTTATATTTACTTTGCATTTAAGACCCATGCTAGAAAGAAATATATCTTTGTGAATTGCCCATGTGTTTAAAGTTCGATGAATAACACTCACATGAAACAAGAATTCATGTGCGGTAACATGAGTAGACGGAGAACTTGACGGTAAAGTCAAAAAATACCTTCAAAACTTCG
The DNA here is from genome assembly GCA_023531295.1 of Papaver armeniacum. Taxonomy (NCBI): domain Eukaryota; kingdom Viridiplantae; phylum Streptophyta; class Magnoliopsida; order Ranunculales; family Papaveraceae; genus Papaver; species Papaver armeniacum. The sequence continues at coordinate 39,937 of JAJJWW010017538.1, forward strand.
CGAAGGCTCTAGCATACGACCAATCGATGGGTATGGCGCGTGCAAATGAGGTGCTGATGGGGCCTTATCGTAACTTGTTCTCTTGCGTTTCTTTCCTCTCTTTGCAGTAGCAATAACTTCTTCTGGTCGTAACTTAAGTTTGCATCTTGGTCTTCATCCACATCCCGGTCCGGGTTGGTTATCAACGGTGGAAGTACTACAAGTAGAAGAAACGAAGGAATTTGAATTTCAACAAACAGAACTTCTTCTTGAATGCCTTGTCCTCATACTCTAACCTCTCAAAAGGGTGATACTTCGAAGCTGAATCTAACATAATAAATGTCGAATTCCAACGGTGTCTACATCTAGGACCAAACCCTTCTTGCATTCAATCTTCTCGTAAGTGACACACCATAAAATTTTAATCTTGCAGGAGAACTCATACAATACTTCACTACTGCCCTTATTCTCTTAATTGAGATGTCATACTCCTTCATTCCATGCTTCACAACAAGGAAAGGACGTGAAGCGGCGCATCTCACTTGTAAGAAACCTTCCACTAAATCGAATTCTTTCGAGCACTTGGTTTTCAGATATGTTATAGCTACATCGTTGGCAAAAACATTATCTAAAGTTATAGTAAACACATTTTCGATCTCCCAATCTAACAAGCATGTTCCTAGCATCCTACCAATAGTCTCACCGCTATGACCTATAATTTGGATGAAACTAATTATCTTCTTGTGCAACTTCCAGTTAGCATCTATCCAATGTGCAGTAATAACCATATATCCTATTCTAAAAGGCTGCTCATCCACTATGATGAATATAATCAATGCTTTTCTACAGCAACTAACTTTTCATCTTCTCCAAAAGTTCACTTAACTTTCAACTGGGCAGGTTCAAAAGAAAGAGTCACCGACTAGAATCCTTAGGAATAAGATTCGGACACTTTCTTAAATGGTTATTCAAGGAGGCTAGGTCCCATGTGTAGAAGAGTCGGCTTTCATTCTCTGTTTACATTTCTTGCAAGTTACAATTATTGAAGGAGGAGGGTCTAGATCAACGTGATCCCATACCCATGAAGTTTTCTTCCGCTTCTTAGAAGTCAGTGCCGGTGATGGTACAAAGCCGGAAAATATTGGCTGGTTAGTGCGGTGGTGCGAGATGGAGCTTCACGCAGGTTGGTACTTGTGCAACTTGAACTAATGTGAGAGGCATTAGAAGATCTTGGAGGAGGATGTAGTGGTGGCAACATTGCATTTGAGTTAACAGGCTTCTAGTATAAACAAGGAAGAAATTCAAATCGGATAACATGTAAAAAATGCAGAATAATGGAAATGGAAACAACTAAAAAAATGGAGAAAAAAACTAAAAAATCTAATATGCTGGAATTGTATCAAGACCTAAACAATTATAAATGTCCTCATTTTTAACTTAGAAACGCTGATGCATCTTGACACGAGTTCCCAATAATCATTCATTTGCTAAGTGAACCAAACGCTTGTGACACCCACTAAAAAGAGTGAACCAGGTTAGCCACTTGGGTTCATAGATTTTAACAACTTGACATGGTAAACCATAAATTAGGCAAATATATCAACTAAAATTTATTTAAGTAGTTATCTTGTTAATTAGATACTTGATTATGAGAACAAGAGTACAATGTTAAGTGCAATCAAAAGATAAAGACTAAAAAACTTAAAGCAGTATAACAAACTAAACACCAAACTAGCTAACACAAGCTCAAGAATCAAAATAATTATCAAAACCGAGAATCAAACCCAAACTAGTTGAGAAATAGGAACTAACGGGTGTTGATTGTGAATCCTCCATGATTGAATCAAAGGAACCATAAAATCAATTATGCAAAAAATCAATTTTAAGTAAACCCTAGTTTTTAAAATTATAAATTATAAGCTTAAATCAACAAAATTATCATCATCATCGAGTTGAAGTACCTTGTAATGATGAAAATGTATTTACTTATAATCGATTTGGTTATGTTACAAGTGAGAAGATGTTTTAAGTTTGACAATTTGTAAAATCGAGAACCGAGAAGATTGAGAAGAAGAAGAAAAACGACGGACATGTCTTGCTTAAAGATGAAGAGAAGATTGAACTAGGGTGGTGGTTTCATTATGGTTGAAGATGGTGGTGGTTTGGTGTAGAAAATGGAGAGGGGTTTTTTTGCTTCTCGCGATCGGGAGACGAAGAGCGGAAGAGGAGGAGAAGAGAAAGAAAATGAAGTTGTCTGGGTGTAAGCGATTTAGAATTTAGGTTTACAAAGTGTGTTATGGACGGTGTAGATTAAATCTATCTCGATTTTGATCAACGGTCTATATTTATCCAGTTTTCCAATGGTTTTTGGTCTTGCTGGCCAAACCAAAACCAATCCTAAGAGTGTCGGTTTTCAAAATTTTTTACCAAACCAATCCAAATCTTATTGGTCCGGGTTCGGTTTCTTCCTTATTGAACTGTTCTTAGTGGTTTCCAATGGAAAACCGAAACCATGTTCAGCCCTACAAATTAGTCGAGAATGGGATTTGACTCTTGCGACATTTTAATGATCAGTCGACTAGCAAAATTACTTATAAAACAAGAATCAAGTTACACAGAACCTCATAAATGGAGATAATACAAAGATTTTATTTCTTTACTAATAAAAGGTACTAGGACCTCATAAATGGTGAAAATGTAACAAAGCTTCATTATATGCGAAACAGTAATCCACTTTTTTGTTCTGCTTTCCTCACATTACACTGTTTGGAGAAACTGAAGCTGGATTTTTCGGTCACCTTCAACTAAAATTGTTTCTTGTATGAGGAAATCCAAAATCTAAGCAAATGAAAGAGCTTGAAATTACATTGAAGGAGGGGAAACAATAGGTAGAGCAAATGTAAGTGCAAGAAGTTACAACTTTGTTTTGCTTACATTTGCTCAATATTTGGATTGCCCTTATTTCACCTTTGTGTCACCTTGTCCGATTTGTAACTTTGCTGATATTCTTAAAAAAACATACATGCAATACAATTGATTGTTTAGAGTTCACCTCTAGGTACATTTGTATTGTGCCCTCCTGCAGGAGGGTTGACCACAGAATCATTAGAGAAAAAATATTAGTATTAATAATGGTTCCACATAACAACTCTGTTCCATATATGTATGGTGCCCTCTAGGTACATTTTTATTGTGACGACATTTAGCTATAACAACTCTGTTCCAACTTAGCCTATCACAATTCTGACAAGTGCTGTTGAAGAACACAAAAATATGATAATGAAAAAAAATGTTAGAGGAGAGATTCGAACATGAACCTACCGCATGGAAGTCTAGCTCATCAACCACCCTTTCAGTTCACAAGTTTGGTTTTTTTTTTTTAAATAGAAACCTACAACAACACTTATAAGTGTTGTTGAAGTAAAAATATATAATGTTGAAAAAATGATGTTATAGGAGATTCGAACATGAACCTTGTATGGACGTTCTAGCTCATCAACCATCCTTACCGCTCACAATTTTTGGCTTTTTTTCTTTTTAAATAAAATGTACAACAACACTTATAAGTGTTGTTAAAGTAAAAATATAGAACATTAGAAGAAATGAGGATGGGGATTTGATGCTCAACCTCCCGTATGGAAGTCTACACCACTAACACCGCCTACACTATTACATGTTCCTCATCAAGTTTGTGGTTCTTTAATACACTAACTTTATGACAACCCTTCATAAGAGTTGTAAAACAAAATGTAATGCTCAAAAATAATGCTGTGTGATCGAGCCGCAAACAACACGAAGCCTTCTCTATAAACAATCACATAAACGCCTTCTCTCGTAAATAATTACATACATTATTCACTATCTGTAATATTTACTTTACTCACTTCGTATAAGGTAGTCCAGTAATTTTTCACAGCCTCCGTAATATTTATTACCTTTATTTCTAGTAAGGGTAATATGGTCATTTTAACTCTGGTAATCTTCAAACCTGGGATGTTCAATTCTGATATATTTCTTATCCAGTTCTGATATATTTCTTATCCAATTCTGATATATTTCTTACCTGTAAATGGATGGATTCGTTGTTCTTACCAAGTTTCTGACTTAGAGTAGTCAACTCGCGGCCAGGTTTCGATCTCGGAGCATGGTATGCATAAATAAGGTTTGTTTAAGGTTTCGTAGAATATCTTGAAGGAATCTACCTGAAATGGATGGATTCAATCATTCTTACCAAGTTTCTAACTTAGAGTAGTCAACTCAGCGCCAGGGTTTGATCTCCTGAGCATTGTATACATAGAATATGCAGTAAATAATGTTTGTTTAAGGTTTCAGAGAATATACCGAAGTAATCTTACCCGTAAATGGATGGATTCATCATTTTACCAAGTTTTTGGCTTGTAGTAGTCAACTCGCGGCTGTGTTTCGATCTTGGAGCCCTAAGATGCATATAATATACAAAAATAAGGTTTGTTTAAGGTTTCGTAGAATATTTTGAAGGAATCTTACCCGTAAATGGATGGTTTCTTCGTTTTACCAAGTTTCCCGACTTAGTAGTAGTCAACTCGAGGCCGGTGTTTCGATTTAAGAACCCGGGTATGCATATATTTGTGCAGAATAGGGTTTGTTTAAGGTTTTGTAAAATATCTAGAAGAAATCTTACTCGTGAATAGATGGATTCGCGTTCTCCATCAATTTCGAATTAGAGTAGTCAACTCGAGGCCAAAGTTTCAATCTCGGATCCTAGTACGTATACAATATGCAAAAATAAGGTTTTTTAAGGTTTCGTAGAATATATCGAAGGAATCTTACACCGTAAATGGATGAATTCGTCGATTTCTTACCAAGTTTCGACTTAGAATAGTCAACTCACGGCAGTGTTTCGATCTCGGATCCTGGGTACGATACAATATGCAGAAATAGGGTTTTATTAAGGTTTCGAGAATATCTCAAGAAATCTCACCAGTGAAATTGATGGATTCGCTGTTCTTACCAAGTTTCGACTTAGGAGTAGTCAACTCGCGGCCAGGTTTCGATATCGGAGCATGGTATGCATAGAATATGCATAAATAAGGTTTGTTTAAGGTTTCATAGAATATACCAAGGAATATTACCTGTAAATGGATGGATTCTGGGTTTTTACCAAGTTTTTGACTTAGAGTAGTCAGCTCGTGTCCGTGTTTGGATCTCTCGAGCCTCGGTATGCATACAATATGCGTAAATAAGGTTTGTTTAAGGTTTTGTAGAATATACCAAGGAATCTTATCTCAGGTAAATGGATGGATTCGTCTGCTTTTACCAAGTTTTTGACTTGAGCGGTCAACTCGCGGCCGGTGTTTCGATCTTGATCTCAGACGCATACAATATCTTGAAATAGGGTTTTTTTAAGGTTTCGTAGAATATCTCAAGGAATCTTACCTCGTAAATGGATGAATTCGTCATTCTTACCAAGTTTGACTTAGAGTAGTCAACTCACAAACAGGTTTCGATCTCGGATCCTTGCACGACAATATGCAGTAAATTGGGCTTTTATTTAAGGTTTCGTAGAATATCTCAAGAAATCTTACCCGTAAATTGATGGATTCATTGTTCTTACCAAGTTTCCGACTTAGAGAAGTCAACTCGCGGCCAGCTTTCGATCTCGGAGCATGGTATGCATAGAATATGCATAAATAAGGTTTGTTTAAGGTTTCGTAGAATATACTGAAGGAATCTTACCTATAAATGGATGGTTTCTTCGTTCTTACCAAGTTTTTGAATTAGAGAGTAGTCAACTCGCGGCGGGTTTCGATCTTGGAGTCTGTATGCATACATATATGCATAAATAGGGTTTTTTTAAGGTTTCGTAGAATATCTTGAAGGAATCTTACCTATAAATGGATGGATTCGTCGTTTTTACCAAGTTTTTGACTTAGAGTAGTCAACTCGCGGCTGTGTTTCGATCTCGAGCTCGGTATGCATCCAATATCGTAAATAAGGTTTGTTTAAGGTTTCGTAGAATATACCGAAGGAATCTTACCTGTAAATGGATGGATTCATCGTTTTTACCAAGTTTTTGACTTAGAGTAGTCAACTCGCGGCCAGGTTTCGATCTCGGATCCTAGTTTTTGCATACAATATGCAGAAATAGGTTTTTTTTAAGGTTTCGTAGAATATCTCAAAGGAATCTTACTCGTAAATGGATGAATTAAATCGTTCTTACCAAGTTTCCGACTTAGAGTAGTCAACTCACGCTGAGTTTTCGATCTCGGATCCTTGTACGCATACAATATGCGAAATAGGGTTTTTATTTAAGGTTTCGTAGAATATCTAGAAGAAATCTTACTCAGAATTGATGGATTGTAGTTTCTTACCAAGTTTCGACTTAGAGTAGTCAACTCGCGGCTGTGTTTCGATCTCGGAGCATGGTATGCATACAATATGCATAAATAAGGTTTGTTTAAGGTTTAAGTAGAATATACCCAAGGAATCTTACCTATAAATGGATGGTTTCTTCGTTTTACCAAGTTTCGAATTAGAGTAGTCAACTGTTTGCCGTGTTTCGATCTCGGAGTCGGTATGCATACATATATGCATAAATAGGGTTTGTTTAAGGTTTCGTAGAATATATTAAAGGAATCTTACCTATAAATGGATGATTTCTTCGTTCTTACCAAGTTTCTGACTTAGAGTAGTCAACTCTCGGCCAGGTTTCGATCTCGGAGCCTGGTATGCATACATATATGCATTAATAGGGTTTGTTTAAGGTTTCATAGAATATCTCAAGGAATCTTACCGTAAATGGATGGATTCGTCATTCTTACCAAGTTTCGACTTAGAGTAGTCAACTCTCATGATGTTTCGATCTCGGATCCCGGTACGCATACAATATGCGAGTAAATAGGGTTTTTTTAAGGTTTCGTGGAATATCTCAAGGAATTTAAGTTAAAAATGATGAATTCGCTGTTCTTACCAAGTTTCGACTTGAGTAGTCAACTCACGTCCGTGTTTCGATCTCGGATCCCTGCACGCATACAATATGCGTAAATAGGGTTTATTTAAGGTTTCGTAGAATATCTCGAAGGAACTTACTCGTAAATGGATGAATTCATGTTCTTACCAAGTTTCTGACTTATAGTAGTCAACTCACAGCCAGGTTTCGATCTCTGAGCCTGATTTGCATATAATATGCAAAAATAAGGTTTTTTTAAGGTTTCGTAGAATATTTCGAAGGAATCTTACCTGTCAATGGATGGATTCTTCGTTCTTACCAAGTTTCTAACTTAGAGTAGTCAATTTCGATGATGTATCATGGTAATTTTGAAGTTAGAACCCTCTCTAGGCTTCGTGGTTCATAGATTGTATGCCATTATACCAAGTTTGAAGTTCGAATCGACATTGAGGTTCATACTTATAGATTTTGATGATGTATCATGCTATGTTTGAAGTCAGATGCCTCAGAAGAGCTTCTTGGTTCATAGTTTGTATGTTGTTATACCACATTTAAAATTCGAATCGACACTAAGCTTCATATTAATCAATTTCAATGATGTATCAAATATGTTGTTATACCACATTTGAAGTTCGAATCGACACTAAGCTTCATATTCATCAATTTCGATGATGTATCATGCTAAGTTTGAAGTCAGAACCCTCTCTGAGCTTCGTGGTTCATAGATTATATGTCATTATACCACATTTGAAGTTCGAATCGACAATAAGCTTCATATTCATCAATTTCGATGATGTATCATGGTAATTTTGAAGTTAGAACCCTCTCTAAGCTTCGTGGTTCATAGATTGTATGCCATTATACCAAGTTTGAAGTTCGAATCGACATTGAGTTTCATACTTATCGATTTTGATGATGTATCATGCTAAGTTTGAAGTCAGAACTCTCTCAAAGCTTCTTGGTTCATAGTTTGTATGTCGTTATACCACATTCGAAGTTCAAATCGACACTTGAGTTTCATATTTGTCGATTTCAATGATGTATCCTGCTAAGTTGGAAGTTACTTCATGACATGTATGACTAGTCGAAATTACTTCATGACCAATGTAACTAGTCGAAATTCAAACTAGAAGCACAAATAGAAAGCACAAAAGCACAAAGAAACACACCAATTATCGAATTCATTTTTCATTTTCCCGATCCATTCTTATGTATTTTTTGGATTTTTTATATCAGAATTTTGATAACAATGTCCTAAATTTATTAATATTTTCTTTGGATTTTTTTTCCGTGTCGAATGTTGATAACAAAACCGGATACATGAGTTCGTATTAAAACAAAGAGAAACACAGTTGCTTCTCAATCCGTATGAACATCCCAAATACAATATCAACCGTCAAGATCTTTTTCTTGATCCGTATGAGTGAATCAAACGAAATTTGGTCCGTCGATCATTTTAATTTTCATTCTTGGTTGTATCCCTCAACCACTCGAACTCTAATTCCTATATGGTTCTCTCTTTCTTTCTTCCTCTCCTCCGAAAAACACCATCGACGCTCCATCACCACCGCTGCTCTTCTCTCTATCCATCTTCTTCATCTCCATTTCTTGATTGAATCGACCCATCTTAATTCTCACTGCAATTTCGGTGAAAATCATCACAACCTCGAGCCTTAAACTCATCAATCAAATACCTCGATCCACCTTCCGCAAACCCTAAATCAAACGAAACCCAATTTCAATTCGTAATCTGCTACTGATTACTTCTTGATATTCACAAAGAGAGACAGAGAGATTAAGAAATCAGGGTTATGGTAAATAGATGAAAAATTAGGGTTTTAAAATCTTTGACAAAAATCAGGTGAAGGTTATGCTGCATCAATTCAGAATTAAAGGGTTAGGTTCTGTAGAGGTGTAGTACATGGGTTCAGATTTGGGGATCTGTTAATTTTCTATCAAGAAACGTAAAAAATCAAGGGTTTGTTCTGAAGAAGAGAGGGATAATTCGATTGATACTTCGATGATAGATAGTGAGAGGGATTTGATTCTATTGATGGGGATTCAGCAATTATGAAGATTATTCTGCCAATTTTAGTGTTATGAAGAAATTAGGGTTCAGTCGAGGAGAATGATGTCGTCTGATCATTGAATCTACAGGGAAGAAGAATTAGCAACTAGGGTTTGTCTTGAATTGGTTGTTGACAGAGATGAATCCCGCACTTCTTAGCACACTCGAGGCAGAGTATGCAAACAATACATTTTCCCTTTGGGTTTGGCCGTTGTTGAATAAATCAGAGTTTGTTGTTGATTTGAGAAACATCACTTCCCCTTATAGGAAATCTAACTCTGCAATTCGCTTGCTCAGATGATGTCTACACTTATGTTGATAAAGCAGAAAGGTCTGAAACTCATTCGAATCTTTGCAATCTCATTTTAGGGTTTTTTAGATTGATTTTCAGCTTGTTATCTGAAAAATGTTCATAAAATCGAGAGAAAAAAGGCTTGATCATTCACAAAATGTTCTTTTACTTGATTCAATCAGTTTTACTCATGAATTTACTTTGTATGATGCAGATTGGTTAAGGATGATCACAAAAAGGGAGCAAACATTATTCTTATCCAGGTAATTTTGTTATTATCTCAATCCTCAATAAATTTGGCTGTGAATGAGTATTTATTAGTTATATGTGTTTTAACCGATGTGAATTTTGATTCATGGCAAAGAAATTATAAGTGTTTATATTGGAGGATGGAAGTGATAGTCTAATTGGACTACCTTGAGATTTTAGAAATAATCTTTAAAAAGTTGCAAAGAGGAGAATCTGGGAAGGGTTTCACTTGTTATGTGTTTTTCTTACTAAATTTGATGTAAGTTATGTGATTTGGATCTTATCTTATGATGGTTATTTGCAGGAATTATTTGAAGGATATTGTTTTCTGTCGAGCGCAGAGGGAAGATTTCTTTCTACGAGCAAAGCCTTATAGAGAGCACTCTACAATCATAAGGTAAAAGAGTTGAACTGTGATAATAAATAAGAATCATGTCGGTTGCATCATAATGTAAAAGAGTTGAACAGTGTTAGTAAGCGCAGAGATATTTGGTACCGCAGATTCAAGGTTGTATGGCTAGAAGAAACGAGCAAGGATTTGCAATGGTGGTGAGCCGCACTGCAGACAAAAGATGCTAATGGAATAGGTGGTTATGTAGCGCAGCCGAGACTGGTAATAAAATTGCTTTTGGATCACTTTCAAAGATACTTGTTGAAATGCTACCTTCAATTGTGTATGTGATGCGTAACTTGGATTTTCACCGCAGACCGCCAATCCCGCACTTTTTCGGTAAAATTTTCTCGCTTAATCATTTCGAGGTCCGAAAATGGATGAGTGTCAGGTGGTAAACATGTGCATACTGTAAACATGGGTATAGGGAAAGGGAGTCACAAAGCAAGTAAGAAAATATTGTAGTGCATTTCAAGAGCATCTTACCTAGACATCCTGTGGCCTAGGGTATAATCAGAGTTATGTCGCACAAGTGTAGGAAATAGATTGTATTGTGGAAGGATTTCGCTACATCAGATGCAGCTAGAAAGGTATTGTTTTTATTTTTATGTTGTTATTGTTGGTGCTGCATATTTTTTGTTACTGATTGTTGAACCGTGACCCACCTACACGCTTCAAGCGTAAGGTATGTGCCCTGCACTTTTGCTTATAAGTAGCTAATTTTGAGTTATGATTTACTTGATTTTTACTTGTTTAAGTGAGTGTTTATGTGTTGATAGCAATGAGCTTGTCGTCATAGAGCGAAGCATATCTTAGTTTTGTGTAATAGTGTGAGTTAACTAGATGGAATCCAGCTGAGCAAAACAATTGAAAACTAGCTGGTATCCAATGTTGTGGAATCTGGTAAATTTGTTTAATGTGTAATGCCTATTTTGGGTTTTAGCATCATGTGGAATCTGGTGAATTTGTTTAAGGACTACCATTTACATGAATGAAAAATGTAGGTTTCTTTGGTCAGGAGTTATGCATCACTATTCTAGTTCGTTGTATGTTCGTTGTATGATGTATGTTTCTGTAGGAGTTTCTTACTCTTTTTCATGTAGTTTCTTTTCCACTTTTTTTGTTGATGTTTTCATTTCTGTTGTTGATAAAGGTAAACTTATAAAACCATGAAGAAATGAAGTATGTGTACTTGTGAATCATGATAAATTAGATCCATGTTAACTTTGTAATTTGTGATTGAATTTTGGTTTTGATACGGGTTTGAGGAGGAGAACTCGAAGATTGATGTTCCCATTGGTTTCTACGTATTGTTTGGATCGTGTAATAAGAATTATGCTCAACTGCTACCTTAAGTTCCTCGATTTCTTAGTTTACCAATGTTTTATCCAAGATCCGAAAATGATTTTGTGCATCCTATGGTGATATTTTCGTTCTCCAAATAAATTGACTTAATACAACATATACCAAGTTCGTGGATTATGTGCTTTGGCCAAGATCCCATACTTGATTCTCATTTAATGATTGCAGCCGATGCGGAATAAAATTTTTTAAAGTCATGAATTTCCCCACTGACTCACCTGCAAACATGCCGACATTCACCAAGGTCTTGTTTCTTGCACAAAAGTCGACTCTTTCTTTTAATGCTTATAGTGTCGACGAAAGGTGATCTATGTGAATAGTGGAAATCAATCGTATTATTTTACAAGGATCTGGATGCTTTTGAAGTTCTTACTCATGCTAGTAAGCATTTGCATTTCTTTTCTTAGCTAGGTAATTTGAAGTTAGCTAGGTAATGCAATTGGAGTGGCAGATCAACTTGAATGAATGTAAATGTGTTACAATGACAGGTCAATGTGGATGTAAATTACTTTGTGATAATAATAATAATCATTGTTTTATATGTTTCTAAGATACCCTACTTGTGTTGTCCAAGATAGTCCTATAATACTAGTAAGAGTGGTGTTCAAAATTTCTACTACACATAGTATAGTTGTATCATGGTAGTTTTACAATTCCAACAAGTGTACTGACTGTAATAATCACAATACTAATAAGTGTTGTGTTAAAAAAAATTTACTACTCAGCACAATGATTGTAAAAATAAATCTTGCAATATAAGTAGGAGTTGTTCAGTACAGTTGTACAACTCTAGGAAGTGTAATGACGTAGTATTCACAATACTAGTAGATGTTGTCTTCCAGTTTTCAACTACACAAGCCAGATATTGTGAAATACTTTCTTTACAACATAACTATGTGTTGTCCAAGATAGTTCCACGGTACACTACTTGTGTTGTCCAAGATATTCCTGCAACAACAAGCAAGGGTTGTGTTAGGCTTTCTAAAAAAATCGAAAGAGAATCACAACTTCGGCAAAATATTGTCGAACCATGAATCACATCACCCTTTACAACACTTAGTCAAGTATTGTAGAAAATCTTGGGCTTTCTATAATACTCCACCTACACAATACACAAAAAAGCGTTGTAGTAGGGGTACTACAACCCTAATACAGTGTTGCAAATGATGATTTTTCCCGTAGTGATTAAACCACCAGAAAAGCGACTAGAAATTTTTGTCAACAATTGTAAGCAGCAAAGACTCATCAAACCATATAACATCATCACATGTTACAAAATCTAAGAAAAAGCACGAATAATGATGAATTGATTAGTTCCTTACTATATCGCCTACAAAATTCTACCTTCAACTTACAACGATATTCCATAATTCACAAGTTACATACTAAAGTTGTAAGCTGTAACAACTCTTTTTCATAGGCATCACCACATTACACAACAATTCATATATCATGTCGAATGTGCATGTTATCTAATGATCTTATGTTCCACCATCTCCTGCATTCAAAAAGTTTCATCTGATTCGACAGTCATGAAGACATAAAACTCACTCAAGTTACCATAAGTCATGAAATTTGATTCTTTATAGCGTTTTAATTTTGCGATGAAGTCTCAACATGTTCTTTGGAAAGCCTAGTTCATAATACCTGCATTTGACATTTGAACAAGTCTTTTAGATCCACAATTATTTTTTATTCTACTCTAACATCGGTCTAGCTCATGAAAAAGAACAAGAGTATTTATGAGCTTACATGAAGAAGAAACAAGTGGTGGCGAGTTTATAGAAGACAGTTTCTGAGAAGAGAATCCATGGTCTGTTCCTACTTCCAGTACTTTCAGTAAATTGGCCGTTCCACCCTTTTTCCAATGACATTTCTAAGCTTCTAGCAGCATACCACCCCTATATGATAGGCCAATAACATTTAAATCAAAGAAATTGACAACTCGCTAGTTTCACACATTTAAATCAAAGAAATTGACAACTCGCTAGTTTCACATCAACAAGAATACATAAATCACATGTTAAAATCTACCTAATATATCTCTGAGTTTTTTAAATGATTGTTTCAAAAATTCATTCTATGTCTTATTTTATTATCATCTACTAGATCCAAACAGTTTCATTAGATTGATATGAAACTCACCAGAAAAGCGACTAGAAATTTTTGTCAACAATTGTAAGCAGCAAAGACTCATCAAACCATATAATAGCATCACATGTTACAAAATCTAAGAAAAAGCACAGAATAATGATGAATTGATTAGTTCCTTACTATATCAGCTACAGCCATACCTTCAACTTACAACGATATTCCAGAATTCACAAGTTACATACTAAAGTTGTAAGTTGTAACAACTCTTTTTCATAGGCATCACCACATTACACAACAAGTCATATTTCATGTCGAATGTGCATGTTATCTAATGATCTTATGTTCCACCATCTCCTGCATTCAAAAAGTTTCATCTGATTCAACAATCATGAAGACATAAAACTCACTCAAGTTACCACCAGTCATGAAATTTGATTCTTTATAGCCTTTTAATTTTGCGATGAAGTCTCAACCTGTTCATTGGAAAGCCTAGTTCATAATACCTGCATTTGACATTAGAACAAGTCTTTTAGATCCACAATTATTTTTTATTCTACTCTGACATCAGTCTAGCTCATGAAAAAGAAAAAGAGTATTTATGAGCTTACATGAAGAAGAAACAAGTGGTGGCGAGTTTATAGAAGACAAAGTTTCTGAGAAGAGAATCCATGGTCTGTTCCTACTTCCAGTACTTTCAGTAAATTAGCCGTTCCACCCTTTTTCCAATGACATTTCTAAGCTGCTACCAGCATACCACCCCTATATGATAGGCCAATAACATTTAAATCAAAGAAATTGACAACTCGCTAGCTTCACACATTTAAATCAAAGATATTGACAACTCGCTAGTTTCACATCAACAAGAATACATAAATCACATGTTAAAATCTACCGAATATATCTCTCATTTTTTAAAATGATTGTTTCAAAAATTAATTCTATGTCTTATCTTATTATCATCTACCAGATCCAAACAGTTTCATTAGATTGATATGAAACTCACCATTTCGGGATTACCTCCATCTTTTTCGCACCTTCCACAGCACCTCCATTCTGCGTTTGATAGATTTGAAATCAGCACATCAGAATCATTGAAAAAAAAAAAAAAAAAAAAACTACAGCTTGGGAATGAAAGGGTTAGAGTTAAGTGAGTGAAACAAGTAAACCAAACTTACCTACTGGAGGGAGAACATGGAAGCAGGCCAAGAAGATACAGATGGGGTTAGGTTCTGAAAACTGATTGATGACACCCAGCTTTTCAAAACCTAAAGCCACAACTGATTGATGACACCTAATAAAGATAATTCCTGGGTGAAAAAGACATGTAAAATTTGATAATGTTTAAATGGACGAGAATGTAAAAATAGCCAGGATGTAAACAGTTTCATCCTACCCATTTTCAAATATTTTTCTAATTTTTAATTTACACGGGGATGCATCTAGTTTCACCCTCGCTATTTTTTAAGTTTAAACTAGGATGAATCCAGATTCATTCTTGCTATTTTTTTGGTGTCCATTTCACCCATACTAATTTTTACTCGTCCATTAGAACCATGTTTTAAAAATATTTGGGCAATTGATCCAATTTCCGTTAAGACATCCACTTGAATTGGAAATGCTCTTATAGACATGTAAATTTCCACGAAATGGCCTCAACAGCTTGATGCCCTTTTATGCATGAATAGAACAATCATGTTTTTATATCAAATTTTAAAGAATCAAACCTTTCCTGTGAAAGAACAATATAAAAAAAAAAACAATAAAAAAACACATTAGTACTATAGTATTAAAATTAAAATAAAGAGATAATATATATATTTATACACTAAAGTTTAAAACCAAGCAATTTGATGAGATGTTCGTATAATTGGAATTAATTTATGTTCGGTAGGTATTGCAATTTTCTTCGGTATATATAGGGCTAAAAAAAAAAAAACTCGATAAAGATGTTGCTTAAAATTTTGAACGGCCGTATGCATGATGCATGCACTTGTGCTTCCATTTGCATAATTTTATTAGTATCAGCTCTATTATTACGTAAATCATCTTTTTCTATGATACCATTACTCATGATTGAAACCCGTAATAATTAGCCGTCCAGTGGTTCATGCAAATACAAAAGTTTCTTTTTTTCTTTTTTGAAGAAAAATACAAAAGTTTCTAATAAAATAATAAATGGGACTGATTGATTTTCTCTACTAGATACAAACCTCATTTTTGTTGTGTATTGAAGGGAAGGGATCACGGGACTCAAGGACAAGACAAAACTTCTGACGCATGGAGAAGACAAAATTTTGCAACCGTCAATATTTTTCATCCGACGATGGTTATATGTGCTGATGTGGCATCTATTTTGAATCAAAATCTTTGCATGGCTTCAGTCAAGCCAAGCCAAACAATCGCTTCTGCAGTAACTTCCCAAATATATCTGCCCACGTTTTCATCTTCTCCGTTTTTTCTTTCTTGAATCTTCTTCGTTCTATCTCCATCACAGTGAAGTTCTCCATTTATTGGCTTATGATTATCACTGGAAATTTATCGAGTTTACTTTATCATTTGTAGAAACTTTTACGGGTGTGTTTTTTCTCCCATGAAATTTCCCACACTTTGCTTTTTGATTTGGCATCTGGTTTTTTCGTGATCAAGTATCTTCCATTAATTAATGTTGTTATTACAGAATATTGACACCCAATTTGCCAAGATAAGCGCTCCAGACATGAGCATTACCAAACATAAAGACGCTAAAATTTGAGACACGGTACCCAAAGACGTAACTTCGGCTTAGCACAAGACAAAGACGTTAGTTAAATATGACGTCTTTGGGTTTGACTAATAGGCACGAGAGCACATCACAAAGACGCACGGATAAGCATGTAGCGCCCAGCCCCCCAAAGACGTTAAGAGAGCACGTCATAACATGTACAAATAAACCGATAACAAGGCATAATACATCACATTTTTTTGTATATTTCACAAAAGAGTCACTATTCTAGCTAGTTTTTAACATTTTATGTTGGCTTATTTATAACAACACATATAATACCTTAATATTTGGAAAATATATTTCAATATCGTTGTTATAATGTCGTCACCTATATTTAACTAGAACATTAATTTACATGACAATAATCCAATTTTATATTTGATGGGCTATTTATTTTTATTGAATAAACTTGTTAATTTTACTTGAAATAATTTCAAATGATATGTTGTCTAATTAAATTCTTGTGATAATGTCCGACTTAAAAGTGATTTCAAATTGTTTATAACACGTGTACAAGCCACGGACAAAGACGACACGTTTATTCAAAAAGGGTGTGTCGTGTCCGTGGGTTGTGATGTGCCTAGCTTTTGACTAGTAAAGCACAGCACGGCACATCACGACACGTTTATTCGTGTGTTGTGCCCGTGGGTTGTGATGTGCCTAGCTTTTGACTAGTAAAGCACAAAGACGGCACAAAGCACGTTTAAATCGTTGGCTACAAAGACAAAGACGGGCACATGACACGTGAAGCACGCGACTTCGTGTGCCGGGCTGTGCCGGGCCGGCACGTTTTACACCTCTAATATCAGCAACAATTAAACTTACTGCGAATTAAGGCAAAAGAAACAATCCATCAATTAAATAGCTTAGGATTAAAAAAAGATCATACCTGATGCTGTTTCAGTAATATGAATTCAGAACAGTAAACTGTTTCAGTAACAGTTTTGAATGCAGGAGGATAAAAGAGAATAAAAAGGGAGAATTTTTTTCCCTTTTCAGGATATATGTTTATTATCGGCTCGGCTTGGTAAGCCGTACATGAATGTTGAGTGAATGCTACATCAGCGAAACGTATGCCGTTAGATGAACTCAAAAGGACGGTTGAGAAATGTTGTCTAACCCATGCGTCAAATGTAAGAGTCCCTTAAAAGGTCATTTAGTTTTAGTTGCAGCAATGTGAAAGAAAGAGTAGTATGTATATTGTCTACTAATGCGGCTAGCATGGGCATGCATATGTAAGCGCAACTAACAGTTGATTTTGCCAGATTAGGTAGCATTGTAGTTGTCAGAACCGGATGTTAACACCATTTTATATCCCATGGACTAACGAAGGGGCAAGTCTTTTTTTATTATTGAATATGAGGGGCAAGTCAGAACTGCTGGCATGCCTTTGTGTTTAAAACCCTATATAAACATATCATTTGGGAGGAACTTGATATGACCATGAACCACTACTGATAAAGGCAATAGGATGGATATTGTATCTTCATTGCTTGTACTGGTGCGACAATGGTTAGGAGACCAACCAATCAAAGGTTCTTCTACTTTACACTTGTTTACAATCTCAGTTCCAATACTTCTATTCTCTCTTTTCTTCTTGTGTAAGATCCATAGAGTTTCGTCCTCATCAAAAAAGTCGGATATTTGTAATCTACCACCTTCTCCACCTAGGATTCCTATTATAGGAAACCTTCACCAACTCGGAACATTGGCACATCAATCCTTTCGAGATCTTTCTCAAAAGTATGGTCCATTGATGTTATTACACTTGGGTCAGTCGCCGACTCTTGTAGTTTCATCCGTTGAAATGGCTTCTGAAATAATGAAAAACCAAGATATTGTCTTTGCAAATAGACCTTATACGAATGCTGCTAATGCGCTACTTTATGGATGTACTGATATTGCGTTTGCGCCTTATGGTGAATACTGGAGGCAAGTGAAGAAAATTAGTGTTCTTCAGCTATTGAGTGTAAAGAGGGTTCAATCGTTTAAGTATGTCAGAGAAGAAGAAGTCGACGTTATGATCGAGAAACTAGCTAGTTCATGCTCATCAAGGAAACACGGTGAACAAGTAATAAATCTGAGCGAAGCACTGCAGACACTCACAAACAACATAGTTTCTAGGTGTGTGCTTGGTGCTAAGTATGAAGGTGCTCATGGGAACAGATTTGGCCAACTGTCTAAAGAGATCATGGAGTTGCTCGGAGCTTTTAGCGTTGGTGATTACTTTCCATCTCTTGGTTGGATAGATGTTGTTTCTAGATTTTAGTCAGTTTAACAAGGCATTCCAGGAACTCGATATCTTCTTAGATCAAGTCCTCACCGAGCATCTCTTTCGGCATTCCAAATCACAAGATGATGATGGCCAGGCAGACAGTAGCGAGAAACTGGACTTGACGGATGTTCTTCTCCTTTCTCAGAAGGATAACACAAAGGTGTCTCGCAATAATATCAAAGCCATAATCATGGTCAGACCTCACTCTCTCTATTTTCGTGTCTGCGTCTTTTTTTTTTATTCTCTTTGTTAATTTTTTTTTTTATGTGTGTCAGTGTGTGTGCGCGCTTTATATGATGCACCAAACTAAACTAAATCCAATTCTTGCTATCATTAATTAACAGGATATGTTTGTCAGTGGAAGTAATACATCTGCAACAGCAATGGAATGGGCTATGGCGGAGCTCATAAAGAACCCACAAATGATGGAAAAAGCTCAAGATGAGGTTAGAAGAGTTGTGGGAAACAAATCTAAGGTCGAAGAAGAGGACATTAATCAAATGGAGTATTTAAAATGTATCGTCAAAGAGATTCTACGACTACATCCGCCTATACCTACTTTAGTTCCAAGAGAGTCTCCTAAGAGTACAACCAAGTTAGCAGGTTATGATATTCCTCCAAACACAACAGTTTACATCAACGCCTGGGCAATCCATAGAGATTCAAAAGTTTGGAAGAACCCCGACGAGTTTTGTCCCGAGAGATTTATTAACAACCCGATTAGTTTCAAGGGACAAGATTTTCAGTTAATTCCATTTGGGTCAGGACGAAGAGGGTGTCCTGGACTATCGTTTGGTATCGCAATTATCGAGTTCACTCTTGCCAATCTCTTGTATTGCTTCAATTGGGAAGTTCCTGCTGGTGAAAACAGAGAGCTGCTTGACATGACAGAAGCTTCTGGTTTTACTGTTAATAGGAAAATCCCTCTTCGTGTTGTTCCCACAATAAAAAGGCCATAGGCCACTGTTAATAACAGTGGTTAAGGCCTGACCCGCTTTTTCCATTGGATCCAAGGGGTACTCTATAAACCTCGCACAAATAAATTTGAGTTTCAGAGAATATTATGGTAACTAGTATGTAACCCGTGCTACGCACCGGGGCTGATGCGATTATCAGGTTGGTGTGGCGGGGCTAAGGTCAAATGCTTCTAAACATCTTCAAAAAATTCTTGATCAATATGATTTTTTTATGGGTACGAAAATTTGACACTGTTTGATAATCCCACCGTGATATGTTTGGAGTTCTTAAAAGATTTTAAATATCAGGAGAGTATGAATGATATTTTAAGTTAAGCGTCACATAATTTTTTGTTAGAAATTCTTAAATTATAATGGAATATCAGTTCGAGATGCATATGTTTATTACGGACACCCTTGACGATGGGAACAAAACACATTAACCAAATTTTTATATATGAGGAGGGATCCCCTCACACTTATTATCATACTATCTCACACGTTGGAGGTCATTTTTACGAATTGAAACCAAACCTTAACGGATTTGAAGCTAATATTTTGGGGATATATTACTATCACATAGCTCTACTTTCCTACCGAAAATGACATATTCGGAGACGTATAACACCATCATCTACTACTTTGAAAATGAGTTGTTGAAAATCTGCGAATTTCTGCTGGTCGAAATTAAAACCGGTAGATTGTGAGGTTTTATATTCCGGAATGATCTCATTTTTGGTAGGCATGTATAACTTGGTAAGAGGAACATGTCCTCAAATATTAGCTTCAAATTCATTATAGTTTGGTTTTTGTTCACAAAAATAACGTCCAACGTGTGAGATAGTATGATAATAAGAGTGTGAAGGGATCCTTCCTCTTTATGTATTACTACTAGGGCTTAACCCGTGCCATAACGGCACGGGCATGGATTAGATTTCAAATCACATATTAAGTTTAGTAATTAGATTTTATCATCGAGAGAAAACAAAATTTACATTTCCACATAAGTTATTCCATGTTTTAGAATATTAAAATTAACAATCTTTTTTCTCCGAGGTCCCAAGAGACACTTAGCAACTCATTAGGCCTATTCATATGCATAAGCCAAACACTGTTTTTTGGAATATATGCACCCATTATGGGTATGCCAAACTGCCAAACTCATGTGCCTAATAACATATACGCATACACGACAGAGTTTCCATCGAGCAATAGAGTGTCCATCGCTCGATGGTCAAGTCATCGCTCGCTAGTCTTTAAATCGTTGGCGCTTGTCAACCTGTCGCTCGTCTCTTAGATCATCGCTTACCAGATCTTCATCCAACGGCTAGTATTTTCCCTTCCTATAAATACCTAATTTCAATCTCATTTCAACTCACACCAGAATTTCTAAATCTCCATAGAATTTTCTCAATCTACAATTCTTTTCATCACTCTTCCAATTCCTCAGAGAGTATGGATAATAATATGAGCATTGCAGAGTTCGCTGAGTTCGTAGCAAACCAACGTGCTGTCGCAAATCGAAGAGCTGTTGATCGTGCCAATGTGGATAATGAAATTAGGAGAAGTCAAATTAGATTTAGAATTCAAAATAGGAGAAGTCAAATAAGGTGGAAACCAAAATTCAATGTTGCGGAAGATGAATGTATTTGCAGGAATTATATTTCTTCTATTGAGGATATTGTATTCGGAAATGCATTACACCTCGAAACGGTATGACAAATGATTTTTAGGAATTTTCAAGAACAAACAATGAATCTCAACAATCGTGATATTCCAGAGTTGATCCAACGCTTCAGTACAATCAATAAGGAAGTTACTAGGTTTGTTGCTTTTCTTCATCAAGAAGGTCCAAATTTGAGGAATGGTGAATCCATGATGGAATTTCAACAAAGGTGTCGTGCGGATGGTGCAACTATGATGGAACTTCGACGTAGGTGTCGTGTGGAATATCGTCGCATCTACGAAAAAAACTTCCAATTTGAAAATGATTTCGACATTTTAAAATATTTGCCCAAATATTCTCCAATATTTATGTTTTAATTTCTCGATTGTCCACTTAATATTAGGTTTTGATATTTAAATTGTCTAAGTATTAGTTTAAGTTCTTATGTTTTAATTTCATAATTATCTAAGTATTAGGTTTTAATATTTGTTTAAATGTATCTCTTATTAAAATGTAAGATTGGATTAAGGATAAAATTAAGCTTAATTTTCAACATTACTCGTCAAATTTTCAAATTCATAACTTCGATATAATCATTAATAGTCATTTTTTACAAGACATAAAACTAGACAATAATATTTTGAAATATAGATTTTAAAAATAAAAATTTGGGACAATGTTCTTCATCTTGTTAATCTTCTTCATTTCACCAAATTTCCAATCAATGCGCTCATGAACGGATTCTCCTTTGTCTATCTTCTTCTTTGGCTTGAAATTTGTTTTGCCTTGATTTTCCTTGCCTTGAACTTTTCTTTGCCTTTTTCTTAGTTGAGCTTTGACTTGTTGATATCCAAAACTTGGAGACTTCTTTGCTTCTTACTTATTTCTTTATACTTATCACATATCTTCTTAACGGCATCTTCAAGCACTACTCCTGAAAAATCAAGTTGTGTTGCCGAATCAAGTTGAGTTTGAAATTGTGACATTTGGGAAATTTCAAAGAAATAAATTAGATTGAGAAAGAGAGAAATTTAGATTAAGAAAAAGAGATTTAGAGAAAAAAATTTGTGTAAAAAATTTTGGGGTAAACATTTGAGTTTGAAAATTACCTATTTATAGCGACATAAAAACTAGCCACGCTAAAGGTAATATCGACAGCCAGAAACTCTATCGCTCAAAGGATTTTCCCATACAAGAGACAACTCGCTTTCCATGCCACCCGGTGCCAAACAACATTTTTGACATACCCATAGGAATAGGCCTTAGAACTTTCCCCGTAGATTAGAAGTCACTGTTGTAGGGGAAGACCATTCCCACAAATCGAATGTCACTTCTTTTTGTGACTATCATCCTCGATCTCCAACAGACAAATCCGCCCTCCCCTTAGGCACCTGCTTTGTCCAGGACATGAAACACATTACAATGCCATAATACCACACATCATAACAGCAACTATCAGCAAGTACTTCAACACATTGCAGCACCACCAAGAAGCACACCTGGGCATCACCAGTGGCCTGAAATAAGATAAAATAATGTTAATTCAAAAGACAACCCAAAATTAGATATTAATTAGGGATTACAGATCATTTGTAAGCACTGGAAGCAACACAGGTGGAAGCAAAAACAATGAATCTCCCTGCAACAACACCGGGTAGCATTGGTTCGAACATACTGAGGACCACATTCAAATTGCAACTTCAACTGTAAACAAAATCAATAAAAACTTTATACGCATCGTGCAATTACCTGCTTGTGCAAACTCTCGACAACTAAAAAAATGGGATAACAATTCCCACTTCATACATTGAGTGATAGTAATTCATGTTCAAAAAATAGATGTTGTAATCCTAATTCCATAAGTACAGGATGTTTTCACAGTTCAAACTAAAACAACTATGTTAATGAAAGAGAGATAATGGCACCTTAATTGTTTTCTTGCTGTAAGTATTGGAGTATTTCCTTCTGCCCTAAGATGAACTATAATTGTGAAAAAGAAAAATTGTAGTAAGTAAAGAAAACAGAAAACTCAATCTCCAGGACCACCCCACCCTTTGTTAATTTCTGCTTCCCTTGTTGGCTACTTTGAGAACCTTGGCAGCTATGGATAATTAAGAGTAAGCAAGCTTTAACACGGACAAAGGATAAGCAAATGTTCAAGATTCATATAGAAGCTGATGCACAACTAGTTATTCAGTCCATTACAGATGACGTTCTTCTCATACAATGGGAGAATAGAAACATCTTAAGAGAAATAAAACAATTAAGTTTAAGTTTTCAGCATTATGTTTTTTCTTATGTTAGTAGGAGAGATAATCAGGTTGCAGATGCAATTGGTAAATCTGTTAGAAGCACTGCTATAAACATCAATCTCTCTAGTAATTTTCCTTTTGATTTTTGTAGTCTCCTAGCAAGAGACAACCACCTTCAAACCAGTTAATACAGGCATTTCCTTTATAAAAAAAAAAAACTTTGTGATATCGACATTTTCTCCAATCTACTCACACCTATGGTGATACTAACTTTCAGGCAAACCATTTGCATATGTGGGAACATGCAATGTAATTGGATCATAATATTCTATAAGGTTTCCTCCGAAGACTTGAAGAAAACGGTGCTCAAAGTTGGTGACTACGAATGTGCTAGAACCCGGTAAATTTGACTTTTCAAAAATAACATAAATGCGTTGGCTCTTGAGTGGATGAGGCTCCCTTGTTTTCACAAAATAACAAAACAAACAAAGAGTAGTTCAGATTCATGAAGGGGTACCCTTAGTGTTTATAGGGGGTATATAAAGGAGCATCCTTAATTAATTCCAACAAGACTCAGTCCGTCCATCGGGACTCTTGATTATGAAAAGCAAACGGCACCAAAAATGGTATATTCACCTTTAGAAATGAACGTAAACTTAAGTGTATGGTTAGTAATGTTGATTTGATACGAAGCTCTTCAGTAATTCCATCGTACTGTCAGCAAAAACCAACTTATCATCCGCAGTAAGTGACAACTGCTTCTCTTGTTGTATCCAAGATTATACCTCCACATGATTTCTTCAAGGCTCCTAATTTCTGTAACAAAAAAAAAAAAAGACAAATATCAACAAAGGGAATTGGCTCGCACATCATCTTGCAGCATCAACCATCTAAAGCCTATAAGGCTTTGAACAAACTTTGGAATCTATGCATGCACTTGCATATTCTTCCACATTATAGGTAAGTAATCTCGCTCAATGTCCTTTTTCCAGAGTCTCAACATCCGTAATAATGATAATAGAATAATACCTATAGTTAGTATTGCATCCTACACCATTCCCGTCACTTCGTAAAAAGATAATGACAAAACATACATATCAATTGGTTGAGAGAAATGTGAAACGGAAAATAGGTCATTTGTCCAAATATTTTTAAAACCTGGTTCAAATGGACGAGTAAAAATTAATATGGGTGAAATGACAAAAAAATGGCAGGGATGAAACTGGATTCATCCCGAATTAAACTTAAAAAATAGAAGGATGAAACTGATGCATCCCGATGTAACTTAAAAAAGAAAGTATTTGAAAATGACAGGATGAAACTGTTTACATCCTGGCTATTTTTGTCCATTTAAACAGTATCAAAATCTAGATATCTTTTTCACCCAGATTTATTGATTTTGGTCTTTTTAACCAATTTTGTGAATGTAAAAATACACAGGCAAGATTGTGGGATGCGATGAAAGCATGCCTATTATCCTTTCACGGGATAACTTTCATTTCTATGGCTACTCAATTCATATTAAACATTGACTTTATAGTCTTGTAATTATTGTACTTTCAAGATACGATACAGAGTTTCTTTTATGGCCAACTCCAATCATTTGTCAATTACACAAATTTTTCGTCTTCTTTTTTCCATTGACAGATTGAAAATTAACATGAAAATGTCGATAAGGCTCCAAATCTTACATGAAGGCACACAAATGGTTATATCTTTGGATATATGGGTTCAATGGGTTGTGCAAATGCTTGAATCGTGTAGTTTTTTGTTGGAAAATATGTCTGAAATGATTCCTTTGATGTTCCGTCATTCAAGATCATAAACCCAACTAATTCTTTAAAATATTTGATTTAGTAGACTAAACTCACCTCAATCACTAAATAGATTCTGTATGACTTGGAGCCAATAAACTTAATTCATCATGAAATGCAACAGTAAATATTTGGAAATATATAAACGAAATTTATACGATGGTTTTCGGCTGAAGCAAAGTAAACTGTGAATCTAAAACCCAATGGATATCTCTTTTGTCTATAGACAACTGACGGTGGATTGGCCAAAAAACCACTCTGCTATAGTGTTTGATAAGACTATAGACATGTCATAGACATTATAGGTCATGAGGCAAATCAACAATATCTTTCAGAAAGTGAAAGAAAAACCAAGGCACCTCACAGAACCCATTTTACAAGACTGATAATATACATAAGAGTCACTGACAACTTGATGCCTCCCAAGCTTCTTTAGTGCCCCCATAATTATGCAAATGTGTTTTTGTGTGTGTTGCTGCCGTTATGCAAACTGTGTTTTGTGAATGCTGCATGGAAGTAGCGTTATCTGGTTGAAGTATTCGACCTATATATATACCTGCAAGATGATCGGAAGTGGCTACTGATCAGTATTCAATTTAACATAACCTACAAGTGGAGAAGTACACCTACATATTTAACAATTGCTTTAATATGGGAATTGGAATATGAGACAGAGCTAATATAAAAGCTATAATGCAGTTGGAAAAGGCTTCGTTAGTCATGAATTTTAATTCTTTGTAGCCTTTTTGTTTTGCGGGAAAAAACCACCATCTACAGCGGCAAAGTTTCAACCTGTTCTTTTTGAAGCCTCTTCCAAAGCACTGCATTGGAAGAACATGAAATCGAACTATGAAGCACCTGATCTTTCGGGAGCAGGGGATTCGAGTCAATTTTCAAAAAAATGGGGATACGGGATACGTTGGGATACGTATATTAATTAAAAAATATTTAATTTATTAATAGTGAAAGAATCGCACAAATTAAGAAAATTCTAAAATACTATCTGGAATATCAAAAAAAAAAAAAATAGATAAAAAAAAAAAAGATAACCCCATCACTCATCAATATTGAATAAGAATGTTAAGTGTTAGACATTTATATACCGTATAATTTTTACATCTTCAAGTATAAAGCATGCTTTGTTTCTCGAGTGGTGGCCATGATTTATTCAGGCAAAGATAAATCTACTGTCGTGGTTGTGAGACCACACCCATAACCCGCACGCGCCAAGGCTAACTTTG
Source organism: Papaver armeniacum (assembly GCA_023531295.1). Taxonomy (NCBI): domain Eukaryota; kingdom Viridiplantae; phylum Streptophyta; class Magnoliopsida; order Ranunculales; family Papaveraceae; genus Papaver; species Papaver armeniacum. Next base: position 66,268 of record JAJJWW010017538.1, read on the forward strand.
CCTATATGAGTGGTGGCCGTGGATTTATCATTGGCATAGATAAATCAAAGGTCAGTGATCCTCCGTGCGACACCCTACAAGTCGCGAACTCATGACCTATTGTGTCATAAGAGTGGCCCTCTAACCATTGTTCCACCTTGGTTGGAATTGATAAAAAGATAAATCAACAGTGGTTGTTTGTTCAACTTAAATATTAATTAGTATAAGTGTTTTATTAATTATTATATGTGATTTGTCTAGAGAGAAGATAAATCTATGGTTATGGTTTGTTCAACTTAAATATTAATTAGTATAAGTGTTTTATTAATTTAGAAAACATTAATTTCTCATGATAAATGATTTATTAATTTTACATCATAAATATCCCTTAATTAATATTAATACGTATCTCCATCAATAAGTAATAATTTTGACAAAAATTATTTCAATAGATATTAGTGGTGGTGGTGGTAGTAGAGGAAGAAGTGGTGGAAGCGGTGGAATGTGTTACAAAGTGGTGGAGGCGGTAACATTAGTTTTGGTGGAAGAAATAGTGGCCGGATGGTTTTAATGGCGGTGGTATTAGTTTTTTCTTTTTGAATCAAAAATAATAAATTTTTTACATGACGGGTAACATTGTATTGTGAAAAGTATAGTTGGTTGTTTTTGACACGATCAAAAAAAGCGGATAACAAATACTTTTGGGATGATACCAAATCATACAAAACAAAATGGTTGTTTTTGTGCCTTTGCTATCTTTGTAACTTCGCATTTATGATTTTCAAGATAACAAAAACATATAGTTGAATAAATTAATTGACGACCTAAGTTTGTTAAATCTAAACTTTATACATGACGTGTGGGATTAAAAGCTATAAGTGCGCCCAATATTCTACTGAGGGATGGAAAATGGTGGTGGTGGAGAAAGAAGTAATATCCGTGGTTTGTGGTGATCGCCGGTTTTGATGAGTAGTAATTGACTATGTTAATTATGTGTTGCTACAAAAGGATAACACTATAAATTAGAAATATGGTTGATCGCCTTAATGCTAATATAAACTCGGTTAAAATACATGAAAATTAAGAAGAAGAAAAACATTTGATGTCACGTTATATAATAAATAACACTAAAAACTACATATTTAGTATCAAGGTTTCTCCGGCCCAATAGATAAATCTAAGGTTGTATTGAGGTCCGAAGCATAGGGAGAGTTGGTCTTGGATTTTGTAATGATAATGAACATAATGAACGCTCCCTCTCGGTTTCTCCAATGAAAACCGAAACCTTCTAAAAAATAATCAATCGAACAACACTTAGATGGAACGTGATCACCACCAAAGGTAAACTTCTCTAAATTGCTACATATCCAAAATTGAAATTTCAAATTAATCCAGTGATTTCGCCCCATTTGCTAGTAGGCATGCTATTAAATCTCTAATAGTGATTTTAAAGGTATTTAATAATTATAAAATTCTCTTATAAGTTTTGTTTATGCAAGTATTGATTTAACTTGGGTTCTTTTATATTTTTGTGTTAAGTTGATGACTTTTTTAATTTGAATACATGTTTGGTTAACAAACTTTGATACATATACGGTATTTTCTTTGTAGAACCTGATGTTAGTCTCTCATTTTTCCGTTAGCACATTGTTTCGATCCCGTATTTGTAGGCATTATTTGACTAATATTGGGGTATTTGTTTAATCTCAAGGCCGATTAAACCCAATGTGTGTTGTATACATTCAAGGCGCAGTTTGGTCGGCTCTACTTTTGAAACTAATAATTTTTCTTCGGAAGGTTAGTTGAATTTATGTAGATACAAATATCAATATGACTATGCTCTTTAAAACTCCAAATTACTTGAGTAACACTAGATGTGAGAACGCTCATTCATGCACTACTTAGCATAGTTGGTGTGAAATCTTTTTATCCAATTAATTTCTTCAATATTATGTTATCAATATGATTGAGAAAGAATCTTACACATGTTTTGATTTACTATTATAAGTTTATTTTTCAACTCACATGTGTATATCTCAAATTTCTTCCAATAGCCAAGGGTTCTTCATTTTTATAACTCTCACATTTGCAAAAAAATAAATAAATAGTATTTATCTATAGTAGGGAAAATATTATGGGTTTTTGCTTCACTCCTTAGAGCCTTAGTTATCAATAATTTCGAACAAATGTATTCATAAACATCATGGAGTTGGATTGGCGCTTAGGTATATGTCTTGTTAGATGAAATATTCTTTTTGAAGTTTGAAATTATGGTATGATGGAACAATAAATGGGAAAAATTTTATTTACCGTATTTTTTATTTTATTTTCATGTTGGCACAACATTATCACTCCGTCCGATAATAAATTGGAATAACATGCTTAAGTAAAAATAAAAAGATCGTGTAACCCATTTTGTTTCCCAAAACCTATTTGAATATCAAAATAATTACTCACTTAATAAAATGAAGCAAGAGAAATGTGAACAATATCGTATTAGAGACAAAACATCCCGTGCCGTTACGACACGGGTTAAGATCTAGTAATTTATATATTGCAAAATTTATATACCCATCACAGAATAATTTTTGATAAATACGAATATATTATATATCTAAAAATATTTACATATTCTGTATATAAATATTTGGCAATATTATATATATATATATATATATATATATATATATCTTATACTATAAGAAGTGTCCCCTCTAGAGTATCCGAGAAGTATCCCAAAAGTATCCCTACCCTTTTCGTAATTAATAAAAATGGACACTTTAAATGGGGTGTCTGATACGTATCCCCAAGTGTCCGACACTGATACGACGTCCGACACGGATACGTCATCGGTTTTGAGGTGTCCGTGCTTCATAGAATCTGAACAACTCTTTTAGATCCACAATTATTGTTCTGCTCTAACATAGTGTAGTTATAGGGTCATCAGATCAGTAGATATATCATAGACAAAATTAGGGTCATGAAGCAACTTTTTGTCTGCAAGATGAACAGGCTCACAAGGCCGTTTTTTTGGGCATTTGGTGGTGGAATGCAGAAAAATAGCAAAATTTTGAGTTGCTCATCTAATTAAAAAACTGACTCAATTTCAAACTGTTGCTAATATAAAAGGTATAATGCAGTTGGAAAAGGCTTCAATTATTTTAAGTGGTAATTACTGTAAATAAGAACCCAGTCCAAATTAAGATGGGTAGGAGAGATGGTAAACCCCCATTCTGTAGGGACCTTATCCCAAAGATGACAAAATAAAGAACATTCTAAGAAGAGGTGATATCATTCTGCCCATTGGTGACACGTTGTGGGGAAAGAATCAGGATATCTCGAACCAACACATATGAGAAGGGCATTTTAAGATGCCAAAGCCCTCCATTCTCACAGTAATCCGCAACTTTGTCGCCAAACTTGCTTACTAGGATATCCACTTTGCGTTTTACTAGCTAGCTACATCCATACATTCAACAAACAACGATATTCCGTGAGGGGTGACAAAGTTACATGCTAAAATTGTAAGTCGTCACCACTCTTGCTCATAGATATATACCGTAAAAATCAATAATCAACTACGGTTTGTTTGCCTCGATCGCGGCACAAAGACTCATCAGCCACCACATTGTTCAACAAGAAGCCAACAAGTCAAAGTCTCATTTTGGATTGTGCATCTTATGTTCTACCATCTACAACATTCAAAAAAAAAAAATTATCCGATTCTTAATAATTCATCAAAAGGATATAAAACTCACCATTAGTCGCTCAATTTGAAACTTCGTAGTCTTTTTTTGTTTTATGGAAAACCACCATCTACAGTGGCGAAGTCTCAACCTTTTCTTTTTGGAAGCCTCTTCCAAGGTACCGCATTTGAAGAACATGAAATCGTGGACAACTCTTTAGATCCACAATTATTGTTTTTATTCTGCTCTAGCATAGTGTAGTTATAGGGTCATTAGATCAGTAGACATATCATAGACAAAATTAGAGTCATGAGGCGATTTTTTTGTCTACAAGATGAACAGACTCACAAGGCCGGTTTTTTGGGATTTAGTGGTGGAATGCAGAAAAAATAGCAAAATTTTTGAGTTGCTCATCAAATTTTAGCTGCAATGACAACTTCTGCAGCTATAATGCAATTTATATATCACTACAATAATTGAACCATTCAGATTTGATATATCAGTTGTTAATAAAAAAGTAAGACGTTTCCTTCATTTACAGACCAGCTACAGCCCTACATTCAACTTACAACGATATCCCAGAATTCACAAGTTACATGATAAACTTGTAAGCTGTCACAAATCTTTTTCATAGGCATACACTGTAAAAATGGATACTCAACTAGGCTTTGTTTGCCTGACTGAAGCACAACACTCATTAGCCACCACATTACACAACAAGTCATATTTCATGTCGAATGTGCATCTTCTTATCTAATGACCTTATGTTCTACCGTCTACCACATTCAAAAAGTTTCATCTGATTCATGAAATTTGATTCTTCGTAGCCTTTTAGTTTTGCAATGAAGTCTCAACCTGTTCTTTGTGGAAGCCTCTTTCAAGGTACCTGCACTTGACAAATATGAAACCAGAACAAGTCTTTTAGATCCACAATTATTTTTTGTTTCACGTAATTAAGCAACTTCCCATGGAAAGGAAAAAGAATATTAAACTTACATTAAGGGAATAACAAGAGGCGCAAGAAATTGATGATGACAAAGTTTCTGAGCACATTAGCATTGCAATTGAATCAAGAGAAAAGAACCATGGTCCTGCTCCGCTTCCAATACTTTTAGTAGATTGGCAGTTCTTGATACGTACACACCGTGAAATCGAAGAGTTCAGTATTCCATATGATGTGTATCCAACGCCAATAATTGCACTCATTCTTGTTCAAAGATCTTTCTCAAGCCGCTTTGTAGGATACCACACCCGTATGATAGGCCAACAACATTCAAATCACAGAAATTGACAACTCACTAGTTTCACATCAACAAATAAGATGTCTCGGAATGTCGAAAGAAATTCAGAAAATTCAAGAATCACATGTTATAAAGTCTACCAAATCTATCTCTCATATGTCAAATGATTGATTCAAAAATTCATTCTAAAGATACATCTTATCTAATCTTATGTTATTCAGATTGTAATACTTCAATCCGATGATATACCCGTGGTTTTTTACACTCTTCTGCCGAATTAGCTACAGATCAAATCCAACATATGCAAAAAAATACAATCGTTGATCCCGAACAATAGCTTTAAAACCATTTGGAGCAAAAAGGGGTCCAAGCTTAGATACATCAACTTCAAATGCTCCAACCTAAAATAACAATAAGGACAATGACTACCCGCAAGATAGATTGTGTAACACATCAGCATGGCAGGCAGTGACAAAAATTTAATTGTCGGTGATTAGGGTAAAAGAACCAACAAGATCAATCGTGATAGCTGAAAACGCAAAGAACAGTAGTAAAATCACACCAATAGAGATATTGAAATTTTGAAGCATATCAAGAAGGATTCACCCTGGTAGCAGTCATAAAAGAGTTCACAGCAGAGGATTCTCCAACACCTCGACACCGAATTATTGTTAACAACACAAGGAGAATTGGAGCCAACAAGTTGATTGATACAACTCCACCGAAGAAATTAAGCCCCTCCATTTCCAATCCAACTTGGAATAACCTCCTTGAAAAAGGGGAAGAGTTCTAAGATCAAACTAGATAGCCTGCCAAATTTCTTGCTATACTAGCTGCTCCAATATGGTAGTCAAGCATCAATTATGTAAAAACAAGAAACGCGGTAAGTTCGTTGAAAGCCACATATGTATACAGATACGCTCAACCGACAACAAAGTAATCTTGAAGCAATCTTGAAGCTCCTCCCAAGAATATAAAACTCAATCAAATGGTCGTAAATTAAGTGGTAGAGACAATAACCCGAAAAAACCTCCATCAAACCGCCATCAAAAATACTCAAAACTTCATTTTAGTTGCCACATCAGTTGGGACAACAACTAAGACCAATTTCGTTAGGTTCTTCGAGTACTTTCAGGTTCTCAGACACAAGTTTCTCGGAATGGAGGAGCTAACATAGTCATGGGGAAATGCCCCCACACACTCGAAGGAAGCTGCTCCATTTTAGCTTAGCTGCTACATCAGTTGAGTCCTGTTCCTCAAAATTTGAAGACATAGGGTTTTTATTGTACTGAAGCCAGCATAGGCAGTGGGGTCATCTGTCCCCACCCTATTATCTACTGGATCACCATTAATGCTCAATAATTGGTCAACCAACAAGAACAGATACACAGTAAAACCATATCTCAGATTCTCAGCCATTACACAAAAATCCATGATTCAAATTCAACAAAACTAAGAGAAAATTCAATAAAGAAACCCCAATTTTGACCAATTTTGTTAGGTTCCTCAAGTACTTTCAGGTTCTCAGACAAAAGTTTCGCGTAATGGCGGAGGGCGAATGCCCCCATCCATAAACTGATCAAATCGCTTGTACCACTGTCTTGGAGACTGCTTCAACCCATACAACGATTTTTTCAGCTTGCATACACAATCTTGTTTTCCAGCAACGTTGAACCCACTCGGCTGAGTCATATAGATCTCCTCTTCTAGATCACCATGTAAGAATGCCGACTTGACATCTAGCTGAACTAGGTCTAAATCATATTGTGCTACCAAGGCCAACAAAATTCGGATTGATGAGTGCTTCACAACTGGAGAAAACACCTCATTGTAGTCAATCCCTTCTCTTTGGGCATAACCTTTTGCAACTAACCTTGCCTTGTAGCGTACTTGATTCACTCCGAGATCCTTCTTTTCTTAAAGATATACCCATTTGCACCCAATGGCCTTCTACTGCCTCTAAGCTTCGTAAGAACCCATGTGCCATTCTTGTAAAGAGACTCCATCTCATCCTCGCATAGCAGCCTTTCCCATTCTGACGCTCTACACTGTATAGCTTCAAAATAGGTATTAGAATGCCTTCTTCAATAACCGGTAATGCATAAGCTATAAAATCATCCATCCAACCAGGTTTCCCGATTGATCTTCTCGGTTTGTCGGGTTGCTATGGTCTCAAAGTGACCGAGCTTCGTGTCTTCTACCGCTTCATGTTCCTCTTCATTAACATCGTCACTATCATTTGGAACTTCAAGATTTACCTCCCTTGTAGACGCCACGCCTCGTATAGTCATAACAGATATAAGACTTAGCCGGGAATTAGTGGAGTTGCATCAATCTCTCCACCGCAAAGGCTCACTGGCACCGGCAGTGTTCTCCACCGCCGAGAACCCCAAGACTTTACCATAGACGCCCATCAAATGTAACGCCTCTACTCATGACTATCTTCTTTTCAACTCGGATTCCAAATTTTGAACCCTTTAACTCCTTTCTTCACACCCATAAAGATCCCTTTAACAAAGACGTGGCTATCAAGCTTGTTTTCACTAACATGATACCAAGCAGGGCAACCAAAGATATGAATTGAGTCATAATCATGCTTCTGTTTACCATACCACTTCTCCATCTGAGTTTTACCTTCTAACATAAAATTCGATGGCAACCTATTAATGAGGAAGCACGCATATGTCATCGCTCAGCCCCAAAACGCTTTACCTAATCCAAGATTAGATAACATACAACGTACCTTCTCCAAAGAAAGTACGATTCATGCGTTCGCCTACCCCATTTTGTTGCATGTGTCTTCTTAACCGTGAAGTGCCTCCGTACTCCCTTATCCCCGACATACTTGCAAGAATGGATCACTTTGTACTCTCCACCATTGTCCGAACGTAGTACCTTGATCTTTTCCGCATTTTTGAGTCTAAGTTGCCTTTTTCCACCTCACAAAGACTTCTAGGAATTCATCCTTATGCCTCATGGTGTATACCCATACGCGCCTAGAATAGTCATCAATAAACGACACGAACCAATGTTTCCCTCCCAATGATGCATTCTTGGAGGGACCCCAAACATCCGAGTGAACATAATCAAGAACTCCACTAGTGTTGTGGATTGTCGTGCAAAGCTTGTTCTTGTCTTCTTGCCTTTCACACAATGTTCACAAAACTCTAATTTGCAGCAATAACACCTTTCAATAAATCTTGATTTAATTAAAGAATGTAACGACTTATCACCTGGATGTGCAAGCCGCATATGCCATAACTTTGTGGTCTCCATCACTGCAGTCTCGATGTGTTCATAAATTGACACATCTCCTGCCATCGTACTCCCCGTTAAGTAGTACATGTTATGATGCCTTGTGCCCTTCATGATTACCAACGATCCAGTAAATTACCTTTAGAATGCCATTTTCAGCGACTAACTTGTAGCCCTTAGCTTCCAAAGTTCCGAGCGAGATCGATTCTTTCTTCACAGCAGAAAACGAACCTTACTTCCTTCGGCTCCCGCACCATACCATCATGCATCTTGATTCGAACACTACTAATCCCAATCACCCTGCAGGTGTGATTATTCCCATACACACTTCTCCATCAAACTCTTCAAAGTTTGAGAACCAGTCCCGATGAGGACAAATATGATAAGTAGCACCAGAATCTAATACCCACGCACGTCGCCACGATAAAAGTTGATGGTATCAAAGTGTTGAGAAATCAAGCTCATCCGAATCTTCACTTGCCTTAGCAATGTTCACCTCGGTGTTATCTCTTTCTCGATCCTTACGCTTGGTACAATCCTTAGCCCAATGGCCAAAGTCATGACACCATGCACATTCATCCTTTCACAGACACGCTCTTGACTTTGAACGCCCCTTTCACTTTGCCACGATCACCATTCTTCTTTTCCCCGTCTGCTGAACGACTCTTGCAAGAAGCAAGTCACCGTTAGCTTCACTTGACAGGTCTTCACGGTCCATCTTCCGAACTCCCTCACTACGCAATGTCAGAGTGACCTCGGCGTATGTCATCTTATCCTTTCCGCATTAAAGCCTTGATCACGGGTTCATACCTTTCAGGAAGAGAGTTTATCGACACAAAGCTTGTTCCTCGTCGTTGATCTTCTCATCGTAGTTAACCAACTCAAAGAAGAAGTTTATTATATGAATCTAGGTGCTCGGTTATGGTTGCACCTCTCTTCATGTTATAGCGATACAAATTCCTTTTAAGATGTATCCTATTTGCCACGTTCTTCACAAGGTATTCCTTCTCTAGCTTTTCCCAAAGATCCTTAGTCTGAAGTTTCGTGGCCGATAATTAACTCTTACCGTTAGCCATAAACACCCTCGTATCGAGGCAAGACATAATTTATTCATCTTGTTCCACTGCTTTTCAGACATCTCCACTGGCTGACCATCTAAAGCTTCTTCTAGGTAAGAGTTATCAAAACTCTGATTTTGGTTTATCCAAAAACCAACTCCACCGACCTAGCTACTCACACGGTTTTGGAGTTCCACTATATTTGGACTCTCCACAAAACCGTGTCTTCAATTCCTCCAGCGTCCAACACGTCCTTCATTTACAGAGCAAATGATGATTTACTAGCTAAGCTACATCCATACATTCAACTTACAACGATATTCCATAGGGGTGACAATTACATGCTAATGATGAATTCACTACTTCCTTACTATATCAGCTACATCCCTACATTCAACTTACAACAATATTCCAGAATTCACCAGTTACAGGATAATTAAACTTGTAAGATGTCATAACTCTTTTTCATAGGCATATACTGTAAAAATTGATACTCAACTATGCTTTGTTTGGCTGACTGAGGCACAACACTCATTTGCCAGCACATTAAACAACAAGTCAAATCTCATGTCAAAATGTGCACCTTATCTGATCTTATGACTACCATTTACCACATTCAAAGTGTTTAACTGGATAATCATAAGGGTATAAAACTGACCACTAGTCGCGAGATTTGATTCTTTTGCGATGAAGTCTCAGCATGTTCTTTTGAAAGCCTCATTCAAGATATATATCTGCATTTGACAAACATGAAATTAGAAAAGTCTTATTTCTCCACAATTATTTTTTATTTTGCTCTAACATCTTTAACTCTAGCTCATGAAAAGGAACAAAAATATTAAACTTACACGACCAGGAGAATATGATGAGGAGAAAGTTTCTGAGCACATTAGCATTGCAAAACTGAAACAAGAGAAGAGAATCCATGGTCTGTTCCTGCTTCCAATACTTTTAGTAGATTGGCAGTTTTTGATAAAGACTCACTCCGATGGCTGAAGAGTTGAGTATCCCATGTACTGCTTAGCTAGCCCCACTAATTGCAGACAACCATTGTTCCAGTGATATTCATCTAGATTCTGCATTTGAAATCAGCACATTAGATTGATTAAAAGGATAAAAACTACAGCTTGGGTGAAAGGGTTAGAGTTAAATAGAAACAAGTAAGCCAAACCTACCTTCTGGAGGTAGTATAGAACAGGAGGCCAAAATGATACAAGATGGGGTTAAGTTCTGAAAACTGATTGATGAAACCCAGCTTTTCAAAAACTTCGGCCACAGCTTACGTTTGAGAGGAAAAAATCATTGTGCTGCTGATCTTTTTGTTGCTACCGTAGATGACTGACAGAAGGAGATTAGCCAATCAACAATATCTGTCAGAAAGTGAAAGAAAAGGTACCCAACAGAACCCATTTACAAGCCTCCACAAACTTCTTTAATAGCCATAATTCTGTACAATGTGTTTTGCAAATGCTGCAGTGAAGGTACCGTTATCTGATTGAAGTATTCGACCTGTACCTGCAAGATGTGGCTACTCCATTAGTATTCAATTTAACATAACCTGCAGGTGGAAATTAAAATCTATCCAATATGTGATACTATTTATTAAGCTACTCGCTATATAGTAGCGAACCACACCCCTGTATGATAGGCCAACAACATTCAAATCAAAGAAATTGACTACTCACTAAGTACACATCAACAATGATCTTAATGAAAATACAAGAATCACATGATAAAATATACCTAATATATCTCTCAATTTTTAAAATGATTGCTTCAAAAATTCATTCTATGGATACATCTTTTATATATCATCTATCAGATCTAAACAGCTTCATCCGATTGATATAAAACTCACCATTTTGGGGTTACCTCCCATACTTTTGGCATCTTTTAGATCGGCTAGATTCTGCATTTGATAAATATGAAATCGGCACATTAGAATCATTAACGGAAAAAAAAAAAAAGGGTTAGAGTTAAGTGAGTCTAAATAGAAACAAGTAAACCAAACTTACCTACTTGAGGGAGTACATGGAAGCAGGCCAAGAAGATACAGATGGGGTTAAGTTCTGAAAACTTATCGATGAAACCCAGCTTTCAAGCAACTTCAACGGCAGCTTATGTTTGAGAGGAGAAGTCATTATGCTGAACTTGTTGTTGTTGTTCTTGATCATCAACATCAGATGCCATCTTGGTTTGTGGCGGCGGCCGATATCAGAGGAAATAGAGGGTGAGGGCGGAGGAGGCAGTATGAAACTGAGAATTAGGGTAATGAACCCTACCCACAAACCTTTAAATACTAGGGTACATTCACAATGATGTGAAAAATATGAAACATATTTACACTCCGGTTACATCACCAAGTATTTTTATGTTCTTCTAGCACAATTTCGGGTTTCACGGATAGATTTTGGTCGCAGTATTAGACATTTATACATACATTTCATGTCGACGAATACATCTCACAGATAGATTTTGGGTCATTAGACAGTGTTCGGATCAGACTGTAGACAGATCATACACAATATGGGCCACGAGGCAAATCATCGACAATATGAGCCAATCCACAATATCTTTCAGACACCTCATAGAACCCATTTACAGGAATGATAATACACATCGAGTCACCGACAACTTAAAGCCTCCGCAAGGCCCATAATTCTGTCATGTTTGTGAATGCTGCAATGGAAGTACCGTTATCTGATTGAAGTATTCCACCTGTACCTGCAAGATGATCAGAAGTGGCTACTCTATCAGAATTCAATTTAACATAACCTGCAGGTGCAAAAATCCATCCAACATATTTAACAATTGGTTTAATATTGAAGTATTCGGTAGCCTTACTAAATGCTTGATGCAAAACCGACTCGGTGTTAAACTACTGCTAATGGCATATAAGTTCATGGAGAAAGTAAACCACGATATAAAAGGTACAATGCAGTTGGAAAAGGCTTTAATTGCTTTGACAGTACGAACCAGTCTTCATTAAGATGGGTCGAAAATGATGGTAAACCTCCATTATGAGTGAGGATTCATAAGTATCCTTCATGCAGTTTTAGCAGGGAAAGACAAGTTCGGGAATCACCTGCCTCTACAGGCAGTGAGGCAGACAGATTTTATCCGACCCATTGGCATGCATTTTAGGTTGACCCTCTCTATTTTCCACAGAATTTTCTTCGTAGTTTATCAATAGCTTGAAGTACACCTCTAAGGATTCTTACAGTAACCATAAGATGATTTAAAGATGGATTGAGAATAGATTTATGAGCACAACTCGTATGAATACCTAATTCATCTTTCAGTGGCTACTTCAAATATTCATTCTAAGAAAAACTAAAACAGTTTATGCATCCTTCATTTACAGAGCAATGATTAATTACTTTTATTACTTGCTATATCAGCTGCATCCATAGATTCAACTTACAATGATATTCCAGACAGGGGCGGATCTATGTACAGACTCCCCCTGGCTTAAGCCACCCCTACCAAAAAAAATTTAGTTCACATAGGAAGTAAAAGATAGCCCATCTTAGTTGAAACTCGTGTACACCGATAGCAAAGCCAGGGTAAGAATAAGATAAAGCAAATTTATGCGTGAAAGAAGGAAGAAAGTTTTTTTGCTTCTGTTCATCGAGCACGAAAGAGGAAAAAAAATAAGAAAACCCTAGGTAAGATTATTTGATGTGATCTTATGGGTTGGATATAAATCTACTGTTGAATCCGTTAGCTAGAGAAACGTCCCAAAATGGATCACAAGGAATTTACAGTTCTTATTAGTCTTATACCAATGTTATGGTGCCCTACTGATTTTGGATCACAAGGAACCATTTATGGTCGCTCATGGAGTGTGAATTCAAGTTCACACTGGGAGATTTTAACAATTTTAACAAATTGTGAATTCAAGACTTGGCTTTAATACAATGATTCAAACAAGAAATAAACTCTTGATACTAGATTATTCTCTGATCAAGTCACTTGTGTACCTTACCGGCCTCTAAAAAAAACCTTTAGCTACTGGTCACTGAGGAAGCGAACCATGTTGTTGTGGTTGTGGTGGTGGTGGTGGTGGTGGTGGAGGCAGCATATATACCAGGTGAAGATCCATGTGCATTCCAACTTGCCTCCTGCCAGTCCAATTTCGATTTCCCACCTGTTATAAAAGAACACGAAAAGGATCTACATATGATAGCACTTTTTCCATTTGAAAAGCTATACTGGAAAGCCTTTGAAACAAATAAATTAGCCAAGGTTTTGCTAAACTTGTAAGCTGTCACAACTCTTTTTCATAGGTATATACCTTTTGTGGACTAAAAGGCATCAGGAAATAAGTCTTCTTCTCCTCCTCATGTTTTGGTAAGATAAACTTATGTATTAGAAAAGAGAGAGTGAGGCACCAAAAGGGGGATAGGGTTCTTGAGAGGGGATTGATCAAATACCTTGTAATCTTGTTTGATACATAGTAACTAATCGTTATCAAAGTGGATGTAGATCATCTTGATCGAACTATTATAAATCCTTTGTTGTGTGTGCTTGTTTTTACTTTGATTTCATTTCTATTTCAATTCTTGATTGAGTGTGCTAGGAAAAGCCATTTGTTATAACAAGTTTGCTCGAACAGCTTCAACATCAGACTTGCGTGTAATTCTCTTTAGATCATCAACTAGAACTTGAAATTTATCTTGCACCAACTCAGAAAAGAATGTATTTTAGAGAGCTCCTGCTGGGCATCCAGTTGTTGATTGCGTAGGTCCTTAGCTGAACTCGCCATTTTGGAAGAAAAAAAGAAATGAAAATTATTACTAATCATTTGCATAAATTATCAACAGAACTGACCATCTTGGAAGCAGAAAAAGAACCAACAAAAACAAAATAATTGAAATCAATCGCAAACACGACAGTAGAATCACATGTTATGATGTTAAAATCCACCTAGTATATCTCTCAATTATCAAAATGATTGCTTCATAAATCCATTCATAAATACATGTTTTATCTTATCTTAATATCATCTACCAGATCCAAACAGTTTCATCAGATTGATATGAAACTCACCATTTCAAGGCCAAGATAATGCAGATGGGATTAAGTAAACTAATCGATGAAGCCCAGCATTTCAGAAATTTCTGCCACAGCTTATGTTTGAGAGGAGAAATCATTCTGCTGATCTTGTTGTTGTTGTTGATGATCGTAAACATCAGATGCCATGGTTTGTGGCGGCGGCCGATATCAAAGGAAATAGAGGGAGAGGGTGGAGGCAGTATGAAACTGAGAATTAGGGTAATGAACCCTACCCACAAACCTTTAAATACTAGGGCAAATTCACAACGAAGTGAAAAATACGAAACATATTTTCACTCCGGTTACATCAAAGGTATTCTAAAATGTGGTGCATTTTCACGTTCTTTTGGCACAATTTTGGATCACGGATATATTTCGGGTTGCATACATTTCATGTCGAAAAATACAAAATGCAAATTATTGGAGCACAATGCAAATTATTGGAGCACAATGGCAAATATATGGTGCCCTACAGATTTTGGTCACACTGGGAGACTTTAACAATTGTAAGTCTTAAGTATAGAATTTGAGTTGCGGACTCACGGTAATATGCTTAGATGAGGTGTAGAATTTGAGTCATAGTGTAATTTTAGGGTTATTAGACCGTGTTTGGATTAGACTGACATATCATAGACAATATAGGTCACGAGGCATCTCATCGATGACTAACAAAAGGAGATGAGCCAATCAACAATATCTTTCAGAATGCGAACCAAAAAAACCAAGGCTGATAATAAGTGAAGGTCCAATTACAAAATGGACACACTTTTGTAATTTGGTTTACAAAATCATCACACTTTTTAATTTGGTTTACAAAATGGTCATCAGCCATCCGATCTAACAGTTCTGAAAAAAACGGTCCCAATTTTTTACTTATATGCCCTTCACTTATAACCCAAATAACAACTTAACCATAGTTAATTAGATGCATGGGCACCAGCTAAACCCCTGAATCTGTAGTGGTGAACCTTTAGGAGCCATGGTGGGTCGTGTTCTGAATGCAGACAAGTACAGCAACAACAATTCCCACCCCTATCTTCAAAACCATCAAAGCAACAGCAGCAGTCCATCAACATCTCCAAAACCACCATAGCAACGGAGGTCCATTACCACCTCCATCAACATCTTGGGTCTGTTCCTACCTCCATCAACATCTTCAAAACCATGACATTAAATCAGTAAGCAAAAGGAAAAACAAACTCAAAAATACAAAACTTATATATCTTATAAGAAAATGCCATTTTATCCATCATCAACCCATATAACTTTCCATCACCACCATCAGCAAGAACAGTAAAACCAAATGGAGTGATACAACTCACTAATAAACTCGAAGACTAGAGTATTCACTCTTATACAGTAGCTGCTGAGAGTTTGTCAAACTACCTGGCTATAAAAAGTACTACTCCCTCTGTTTTTGGAAAAGTGATACTTTCACTTTTTCATTTTAGCCTTAAAATAGGCCAAATTGAAAAAGTGAAAGTATCTCTTTTCCAGAAACGGAGGGAGTACTTTTCTGTTAGAGGGAAATTATTTTTCAAATGAAACTTATTATCCTAGAATACATTGCCACACGACAACAATCATACGCATAACTCATAATTTCCGGGAAAGTCAGGCACTCATAATCCTGGGAAAATCAGGCGCAAACTATATTTAAGCATCGGTAATCATCACGGCACAACGAACAGTCTTGTAGACACCCACAAATTAGACCTTCCAGTCTTGGCATAATCAAGCACTTAACACTCAAAACCTTATTTTAACACTCACATGGTCAAACTCCAATCATTTGTCAATTACACAAATTTTTCGTCTTCTTTTTTCCATTGACAGATTGAAAATTAACATGAAAATGTCGATAAGGCTCCAAATCTTACATGAAGGCACACAAATGGTTATATCTTTGGATATATGGGTTCAATGGGTTGTGCAAATGCTTGAATCGTGTAGTTTTTGTTGGAAAATATGTCTGAAATGATTCCTTTGATGTTCCGTCATTCAAGATCATAAACCCAACTAATTCTTTAAAATATTTGATTTAGTAGACTAAACTCACCTCAATCACTAAATAGATTCTGTATGACTTGGAGCCAATAAACTTAATTCATCATGAAATGCAACAGTAAATATTTGGAAATATATAAACGAAATTTATACGATGGTTTTCGGCTGAAGCAAAGTAAACTGTGAATCTAAAACCCAATGGATATCTCTTTTGTCTATAGACAACTGACGGTGGATTGGCCAAAAAACCACTCTGCTATAGTGTTTGGATAAGACTATAGACATGTCATAGACATTATAGGTCATGAGGCAAATCAACAATATCTTTCAGAAAGTGAAAGAAAAACCAAGGCACCTCACAGAACCCATTTTACAAGACTGATAATATACATAAGAGTCACTGACAACTTGATGCCTCCCCAAGCTTCTTTAGTGCCCCATAATTATGCAAAATGTGTTTTGTGTGTGTTGCTGCCGTTATGCAAACTGTGTTTTGTGAATGCTGCATGGAAGTAGCGTTATCTGGTTGAAGTATTCGACCTATATATATACCTGCAAGATGATCGGAAGTGGCTACTCGATCAGTATTCAATTTAACATAACCTACAAGTGGAGAAGTACACCCTACATATTTAACAATTGCTTTAATATGGGAATTGGAATATGAGACAGAGCTAATATAAAAGCTATAATGCAGTTGGAAAAGGCTTCGTTAGTCATGAATTTTAATTCTTTGTAGCCTTTTTGTTTTGCGGGAAAAACCACCATCTACAGCGGCAAAGTTTCAACCTGTTCTTTTTGGAAGCCTCTTCCAAAGCACCTGCATTGGAAGAACATGAAATCTGAACTATGAAGCACGGATACTGATACGGGGATTCGTCAATTTTCAAAAAATGGGGATACGGGATACGTTGGGATACGTGTATTAATTAAAAAAATATTTAATTTATTAATAGTGAAAAGAATCGCATAAATTAAGAAAATTCTAAAATACTATCTGGAATATCAAAAAAAAAAAAAAAAAAAAAAAAAAAAAGATAACCCATCACTCATCAATATTGAATAAGAATGTTAAGGTTAGACATTTATATACTGCATAATTTTTACATCTTCAAGTATAAAGCACAGTTTGTTTCTGAGTGGTGGCCAGGATTTATTCTGGGCAAAGATAAATCTACGGTCGTGGTTGTGCAGACCACACCCATAACCCGCACGTGCGCCAAGGCTAACTTTGCCTATATGAGTGGTGGTCAGGATTTATCCTTGGCATAGATAAATCAAAGGCTGTGATCCTCCGTGCGACACCCTACAAGTCGCGAACTCATGACCTATTGTGTCATAAGAGTGGCCTCTAACCATTGTTCCACCTTGGTTGGAATTGATAAAAAAGATAAATCAACAGTGGTTGTTTGTTCAACTTAAATATTAATTAGTATAAGTGTTTTATTAATTATTATAAGTGATTTGTCTAGAGAGAAGATAAATCTATGGTTATGGTTTGTTCAACTTAAATATTAATTAGTATAAGTGTTTTATTAATTTAGAAAACATTAATTTCTCATGATAAATGATTTATTAATTTTACATCATAAATATCCCTTAATTAATATTAATACGTATCTCCATCAATAAGTAATAATTTTGACAAAAATTATTTCAATAGATATTAGTGGTGGTGGTGGTAGTAGAGGAAGAAGTAAGTGGTGGAAGCGGTGGAATGTGTTACAAAGTGGTGGAGGCGGTAACATTAGTTTTGGTGGAAGAAATAGTGGCGCTGGATGGTTTTAATGGCGGTGGTATTAGTTTTTTCTTTTTGAATCAAAAATAATAAATTTTTTTACATGACGGGTAACATTGTATTGTGAAAAGTATAGTTGGTTGTTTTTGACACGATCAAAAAAAGCGGATAACAAATACTTTTGGGATGATACCAAATCATACAAAACAAAATGGTTGTTTTTGGTGCCACTGCTATCTTTGGTAACTTCGTACGCATGATTTTCAGTATTAACAAAAAACATATAGTTGAATAAATTAATTGACGACCTAAGTTTGTTAAATCTAAACTTTATACATGACGTGTGGGATTAAAAGCTATAAGTGCGCCCAATATTCTACGAGGGATGGAAAATGGTGGTGGTGGAGAAAGAAGTAATATCTGGTGGTTTGTGGTACTGGCCGGTTTTGATGAGTAGTAATTGACTATGTTAATTATGTGTTGCTACAAAAGGATAACACTATAAATTAGAAATATGGTTGATCGTCTTAATGCTAATATAAACTCGGTTAAAATACATGAAAATTAAGAAGAAGAAAAAAAACATTTGGATGTCACGTTATATAATAAATAACACTAAAAACTACATATTTAGTATCAAGGTTTCTCCGTCCAATAGATAAATCTAAGGTTGTATTGAGGTCCCGTAAGCATAGGGAGAGTTGGTCTTGGATTTCAGAATGATAATGAACATAATGAAACTCTCCCTCTCGGTTTCTCCAATGAAAACCGAAACCTTCTAAAAAAAATAATCAATCGAACAACACTTAGATGGAACGCATCACCACCAGTGTAAACTTCTCTAAATTGCTACATATCCAGTGAAATTTCTACAAATTAACTGGTGATTTGTCCTACAGATTGCGAGGCATGCTATTAAATCTCTAATAGTGATTTTAAAGGTATTTAATAATTATAAAATTCTCTTATAAGTTTTGTTTATGCAAGTATTGATTTAACTTGGGTTCTTTTATATTTTTGTGTTAAGTTGATGACTTTTTAATTTGAATACATGTTTGGTTAACAAACTTTGATACATATACGGTATTTTCTTTGTAGAACTGATGTTAGTCTCTCATTTTTCCCGTTAGCACATTGTTTCGATCCCGTATTTGTAGGCATTATTTGACTAATATTGGGGTATTTGTTTAATCTCAAGGCCGATTAAACCCAATGTGTGTTGTATACATTGAAGGCTTACAGTTTGTGTCGGCTCTACCTTGAAACTAATAATTTTTCTTCGGAAGGTTAGTTGAATTTATGTAGATACAAATATCAATATGACTATGCTCTTTAAAACTCCAAATTACTTGAGTAACACTAGATGTGAGAACGTCATTCATGCACTACTTAGCATAGTTGGTGTGAAATCTTTTATCCACGAATTTCTTCAATATTATGTTATCAATATGATTGAGAAAGAATCTTACACATGTTTTGATTTACTATTATAAGTTTATTTTTTCAACTCACATGTGTATATCTCAAACCTTCCAATAGCCAAGGGTTCTTCATTTTTATAACTCTCACATTTGCAAAAATAAATAAATAGTATTTATCTATAGTAGGGAAAATATTATGGGTTTTTGCTTCACTCCTTAGAGCCTTAGTTATCAATAATTTGAACAAATGTATTCATAAACATCATGGAGTTGGATTGGCGTTTAGGTATATGTACTGTTAGATGAAATATTCTTTTTGAAGTTTGAAATTATGGTATGATGGAACAATAAATGGGAAAAATTTATTTACTTTTGTATTTTTTATTTTATTTTCATGTTGGCACAACATTATCACTCCGTCCGGATAATAAATTGGAATAACATGCTTAAGTAAAAAATAAAAAGATCGTGTAACCCATTTTGTTTCCCAAAACCTATTTGAATATCAAAATAATTACTCACGAATAAAATGAAGCAAGAGAAATGTGAACAATATCGTATTAGAGACAAAACATCCCGTGCCGTTACGACACGGGTTAAGATCTAGTAATTTATATATTGCATAATTTATATACCCATCACAGAATAATTTTTGATAAATACGAATATATTATATATCTAAAAATATTTACATATTCTGTATATAAATATTTGGCAATATTATATATATATATATATATATATATATATATATATCTTATACTATAAGAAGTGTCCCCTCTAGAGTATCCGAGAAGTATCCCAAAAGTATCCCCTACCCTTTTCGTAATTAATAAAAATGGACACTTTAAATGGGTGTCTGATACGTATCCCCAAGTGTCCGACACTGATACGGCGTCCGACACGGATACGTCATCGGTTTTGAGGTGTCCGTGCTTCATAGAATCTGAACAACTCTTTTAGATCCACAATTATTGTTCTGCTCTAACATAGTGTAGTTATAGGGTCATCAGATCAGTAGATATATCATAGACAAAATTAGGGTCATGAAGCAACTTTTTTGTCTGCAAGATGAACAGGCTCACAAGGCCGTTTTTTGGGCATTTGGTGGTGGAATGCAGAAAAAATAGCAAAATTTTGAGTTGCTCATCTAATTAAAAAACTGACTCAATTTCAAACTGTTGCTAATATAAAAGGTATAATGCAGTTGGAAAAGGCTTCAATTATTTTAAGTGGTAATTACCGTAAATAAGAACCCAGTCCAAATTAAGATGGGTAGGAGAGATGGTAAACCCCCATTCTGTAGGGACCTTATCCCAAAGCTGACAAAATAAAGAACATTCTAAGAAGAGGTGATATCATTCTGCCCATTGGTGACACGTTGTGGGAAAGAATCAGGGATATCTGAACCAACACATATGAGAAGGGCATTTTAAGATGCCAAAGCTCCCTCCATTCTGCAGAATCCGCAACTTTGTCGGCCAAACTTGCTTACTAGGATATCCACCTTTGCGTTTTACTAGCTATATCAGCTACATCCATACATTCAACAAACAACGATATTCCAGAGGGGTGACAGGTTACATGCTAAAATTGTAAGCTGTCACCACTCTTGCTCATAGATATATACTGTAAAAAATCAATAATCAACTACGGTTTGTTTGCCTGACTGCGGCACAGCACTCATCAGCCACCACATTGTTCAACAAGAAGCCAACAAGTCAAAGTCTCATTTTGGATTGTGCATCTTATGTTCTACCATCTACAACATTCAAAAAAAAAATTATCCGATTCTTAATAATTCATCAAAAGGATATAAAACTCACCATTAGTCGTTCAATTTGAAACTTCGTAGTCTTTTTGTTTTGCGGGAAAAACCACCATCTACAGTGGCGAAGTCTCAACCTTTTCTTTTTGGAAGCCTCTTCCAAGGTACCTGCATTTGAAGAACATGAAATCAGGACAACTCTTTTAGATCCACAATTATTGTTTTTATTCTGCTCTAGCATAGTGTAGTTATAGGGTCATTAGATCAGTAGACATATCATAGAAAAAATTAGAGTCATGAGGCGATTTTTTTTTGTCTACAAGATGAACAGGCTCACAAGGCCGGTTTTTTGGGATTTAGTGGTGGAATGCAGAAAAAATAGCAAAATTTTGAGTTTCTCATCAAATTTTAGCCGCAATGACAACTTCTGCAGCTATAATGCAATTTATATATCACTACAATAATTGAACCATTCAGATTTGATATATCAGTTGTTAATAAAAAGTAAGACGTTTCCTTCATTTACAGACTGATGATGAATTCACTACTTCCTTGGTATATCAGCTACAGCCCTACATTCAACTTACAACGATATCCCAGAATTCACAAGTTACATGCTAAACTTGTAAGCTGTAACAACTCTTTTTCATAGGCATACACTGTAAAAATGGATACTCAACTAGGCTTTGTTTGCCTGACTGAAGCACAACACTCATTAGCCACCACATTACACAACAAGTCATATTTCATGTCGAATGTGCATCTTCTTATCTAATGACCTTATGTTCTACCGTCTACCACATTCAAAAAGTTTCATCTGATTCATAGACAGTCATAAAGATATAAATCTCACCAGTCACCACTAGTCATGAAATTTGATTCTTCGTAGCCTTTTAGTTTTGCAATGAAGTCTCAACCTGTTCTTTGTGGAAGCCTCTTTCAAGGTACCTGCACTTGACAAATATGAAACCAGAACAAGTCTTTTAGATCCACAATTATTTTTTGTTCTGCTGTAATTAAGCAACTTCCCATGGAAAGGAAAAAGAATATTAAACTTACATTAAGGGAATAACAAGAGGCGCAAGAAATTGATGATGACAAAGTTTCTGAGCACATTAGCATTGCAATTGAATCAAGAGAAAAGAACCATGGTCTGTTCCTGCTTCCAATACTTTTAGTAGATTGGCAGTTCTTGATACAGACACACAGCGAAATCAGAAGAGTTCAGTATTCCATATGATGTGTATCCACCGCCAATAATTGCACTCATTCTTGTTCAAAGATCTTTCTCAAGCTGCTTGTAGGATACCACACCTGTATGATAGGCCAACAACATTCAAATCACAGAAATTGACAACTCACTAGTTTCACATCAACAAATAAGATGTCTTGGAATGTCGAAAGAAATTCAGGAAAATTCAAGAATCACATGTTATAAAGTCTACCAAATCTATCTCTCATATGTCAAATGATTGATTCAAAAATTCATTCTAAAGATACATCTTATCTAATCTTATGTTATTCAGACCAGAATACTTCAATCCAGATGATATACCTGTGGTTTTTTACACTCTTCTGCTGAATTAGCTACAGCATCAAATCCAACATATGCAAAAAAATACAACTGTTGATCCCGTAACAATACCTTTAAAACCATTTGGAGCAAAAGGGGTCCAGTTAGATACATCAACTTCAAATGCTCCAGCAAAAATAACAATAAGGACAATGACTACCTGCAAGATAGATTGTGTAACACATCAGCATGGTAGGCAGGACAAAATTTAATTGTCGGTGATTAGGGGTAAAAGAACCAACAGGATCAATCAGGATAGCTGAAAACGCAAAGAACAGTAGTAAAACCACACCAATAGAGATACTGAAATTTTCAAGCAAATCAAGAAGGATTCACCTTGGTAGCAGTCATAAAAGAGTTCACAGCAGAGGATTCTCCAACACCTCGACACAGAATTATTGTTAACAACACAAGGAGAATTGGAGCCAACAAGTTGATTGATACAACTCCACTGAAGAATTTAAGCCCCTCCATTTCCAATCCAACTTGGAATAACCTCCTTGAAAAAGGGGAAGAGTTCTAGTACTGAAACTAGATAGCCTGCCAAATTTCTTGCTATACTAGCTGCTCCAATATGGTAGTCAAGCATCAATTATGTAAAAACAAGAAACGCGGTAAGTTCATTGAAAGCCACATATGTATACAGATACGCTCAACCGACAACAGCAGGCAATCTTGAAGCCAACTCAGCATAACACAATGAATTGAGCACACACGCTCCTCCGGCAAATATAAAACTAATCGCGGCACCTGCATTTTGAGAGGCAATAGACGGGTCAGAAATTAGTACCCCCAGTGCCTATAAAACTTCAGATCGACAATGAAATCCGCAAAAATCCACTAGCAAATGTTACAATCAAACAGAAGTGGTAGAGTAACCCAAACCTCCATCAGGCTAAATACTCAAAACTTCATTTTAGTTGCCACATCAGTTGGGACAACAACTAAGACCAATTTCGTTAGGTTCTTCGAGTACTTTCAGGTTCTCAGACACAAGTTTCGCGGAATGGAGGAGCTAACATAGGCATGGGAAATGCCCCCACGGAAGCTGCTCCATTTTAGCTTAGCTGCTACATCAGTTGAGTCCTGTTCCTCAAAATTTGAAGACATAGGGTTTTTATTGTACTGAAGCCAGCATAGGCAGTGGGGCATCTGTCCCCACCCTATTATCTACTGGACCACCATTAATGCTCAATAATTGGTCAACCAACAAGACAGATACACAGTAAAACCCATATCTCAGATTCTCAGCCATTGACAAAACCCATGATTCAAATTGAACAAAACTAAGAGAAAATTCAATAAAGAATCAATCTTTCTAACAAATGAAACCCCAATTTTGACCAAAATTTCACAAAATTAAGACATAATAGATGGAACCCTATTTGAGCAAAAGATGAAGTAATAGTAACTAGCTTACCAGGTCCAGCGTCTCGAGCAACAGTACCAGTAACAACAAAGATTCCAGCACCAATTCCAGAAGAATTAGATCAAATAGACCAAGACGACGAATTAGACCTTCATTTGATGAAGAAGAACCAGATGGAGGTAACCCATTAAGGGTTTTTACTCTTAGAGCTGAAGAAGAGAAATTTGAGAACCATGATTGGGATGATAATCCAGACTGGGTTCTTTGCCCTACACACAGAGAATTGAATTTCAACAACGAGGACATATAAATTTGATTTGGGTCCCTAGAGATTTCTGGTATTTCATAGTTGGTTCTTTGACTGATTACGGGCTTCGTTGACCATTACTGTTATGTGATTTTTTTTTTTTGTCACTTTGTTGCTGCTGCTGATGGGTAAAGAATTTGACGATGATGAGCTTATAATTGTACTGTAGTAATTATTTTGTTATAGGAGAACCTTGTCAGGTCATTCTTCCGGAACACACACGAAGAAGCTGCTTGTTGGTGAATGGTGAGAATCCTGTAACTCAAGTAAAACTCAACGATTTTCAATGGGATTTACCAGAGTTGGGATCTTTAAGCAGTCTACAGATTGACGGATCAAGTAAATTTCAAGTTACATGATTATCCAGGTACTACAATGCGCGAACTGTGACATTGAACGATCCAAATCTCATAATGCACAAATCTAGCTAGTGTGGATTGTTATCCTTTGTATGGAGTCTCTGTCTAGAGCCCTAACTACTGCTGAAAAAAAATAGAGATATTCATGGTTTTACTGTTTCAAAAGATAACCCTTCTGTTTCTCACTTGTTCTTTGCAGATGACTGCTTGCTTTTCACAAAAGCTAGGGCAGATGAAGCTAGAACTTTAGCAATCATTATTGATCAATTTAGTAAATTTTCAGGTCAGTCAGTTAATTTTGAAAAATCTGGATTAGCTTTTAGTTCTAAAATTCCAGACAGTGTTAAACATGAAATAGCTAGTATCTTAAACATCAATAGACTTGCTTTACAGGATAAATACCTATGGGTTCCTCTTTTGCTCCAAAGAAGTAAAGTTGAGTCTTTTTTACCTTTGCTTGGAAATCAAAATTTGTCAATTAACCAGGTAAAACTACTTTGAATCAATCTGTTCTCGGCACACTTGCTAGTCACCATATGTCTGTTTTTGAAATGCCAAAAAAAGATTACAGATAAAATGGATGTCATACAGAGAGATTTCTGGTGGAATAAGAAGGATAATGATAATGGTACTTATTTTAAAAAATGGAATGGGATTGCACGTCCCAAAGACTTAGGTGGGTTAAATATTATACAATCTGTTATTCTTAATGAAGCACTCCTTGCTAAATTAGCATGGAGAGTCATTGACCAACCTGATTCTATGTGCTCTATGTGCTCTTCCATATTAAGATGCAAGTACTTAAAAAATACTAATCCTTTGACTAATGTGCTTAACAGGCAGGGTAGCCGGGTCTGGAGAGGTATTTGTAATGGTTTTGAAATCATTAAAAAATTCTACTATTGGGAAATTTGGAGATGGCACTAAAATATCCATATGGAAGGATAAATGGATTCCATCCTTAGAAAAACCTAGCTCCTAGTTCTCACTCAGTTCCGCCGCCATGAAAACTGTGGCTCAATTATTGATCATCATAATAAAGAATTGAGAACTGACATCTTAGAAATCTTGTTTGATAGTCCTACTGTAGAAGCAATTAAGCAAATTATAGAATAAGATGGAAACCATCTAATGATGGAATTTTCTATGTTAAAACTGCTTATAGGGCAATTTTGAATGAAAACCAGGAAGTAGCTGCCATTAGACCACCAATTTGCTGGAAATCTTTATGGAAAACTAGTCTGCCTGTTAAAATTCATCATTTCCTTTGGAAATTGATCCATAAATGCTTGCCTGTTAGAGAAAGAATTGCTAGGCACAATAGTCTCATTGATAAATCTTGTCCCTTATGTGCTTACTCTTGTGAATCAATTCAGCATCTTTTCCTAGATTGTCCTGTGAAATTATTCTACTGTTTTGAATGGAATTGATTCTAGTCTGTTCCATGCAATGCAAGGTAAAAATGTTTATGATTGGATTTCATCTTGGTTTGATCATGATGTACAAGCTAGACCTAACAATATTGTTCAACTTTTTACTTACTGCTTTGTTATCTGGGAAACATGGAAATATAGATGTTCTGTGGTATTTGATAATGTGCAGGTAAACTCGGAATCTATAATGAGAAATGTAAGAAATCACATGTCTGAATGGCAAAGAGTTCAGTCAGGTCTTCAACAGTCAGTAAGAACTGTGACCATGGCACACCCAACAGTCTGGAAAAAACCTAATTCTGATGTTTTTAACTTAAATTTCGATGCTGCATATTGTAAATTTAATAAGAAAGCAGGGCTAGGTCTAATATCTAGAAATGTGGCAGGTATCTCCAATGGATCTAGAAGTGCTCCAGAAAAAGCTTTAGGTCCTGAACAAGCTGAGGCGCTAGCAGCTCTAGAAGCAATCAAATGGGCAGATGAAAAGGGACTACACAAAATCCAACTAGAAGGAGATAACCAAAGAGTTGTAAATGCCTTAAAGGGAAAGGAAGGAGCGGTTCACTAGTTAAACAATAACATTATCAAAGACTGTCAACATTATTTTAATAAATTCGAACAGTGGTCATGTAATTATGCTCATAGAGTTGTAAACTCAGTAGCTGATTATATAGCTAAACATGCCTTATCTCTATCCAACACATAAAAATGGCAAGATATAATGCCCTCTTGGTTGGAATCAGCAATAGCTGATGATTTGATTTCTATGTAATTTCCTAATTCATAAATAAAACCCTCCTTTCGTATTAAAAAAAAAAAAAAAGCTAGTGTGGATCGTTCTTGACCCCTTAATGCAGTGACGTAGCTAAGAACAACTAGCAAAATTACTTATAAATAAAGAATCAAGGAATACAGGACCTCATAAATGGAAATAATACAATGATGTTTTTCCTTACCCAAAAAAGTGCCAAGCACCTTCAGCTCAGGTGAAAAACATAACGAAGCTTCATTTGTGATAT
The DNA here is from genome assembly GCA_023531295.1 of Papaver armeniacum. Taxonomy (NCBI): domain Eukaryota; kingdom Viridiplantae; phylum Streptophyta; class Magnoliopsida; order Ranunculales; family Papaveraceae; genus Papaver; species Papaver armeniacum. Next base: position 93,539 of record JAJJWW010017538.1, read on the forward strand.
GCAAAACAAGAAATAAAGGATAATCCACTTCTTTTTCCTGCCTTCCTCATCATTCAAGCTGGATTTTTTGCTTACCTTTAACTAAAATCGTTTCTTCTATGAGGGAATCCAAAATCTGATCAAATGTAAGTGCAAGAAGCTGCATTCAAGGCGAGAAAGCTAAAGATTGAGCAAATGGAAGTGCAAGAAGTTACAACTTTGTTTTGCTTACATTTGCTCAATCTTTGGATTCCCTCCTTCAATGTTCCCCTTATTTCCACTTTCTGTCACCTTATGCATTTGTGACTTTGCGGATATTCTTACAAACGCACATGCATAGTAGACTGTCCCCTCCTACAGGACAATTGACCACAAAACCAATACAGAAAAAACATTAGTAGGAATAGAGATTTTGTGCCAAGGTTGACAGAGGATTCTTCATAAAGAAATTGTGCACTCTAACAAACCGCCAGAAAAGTGACTAGATCTTTTGTCAACAATTGTAAGCAGCAAAGACTCATCAAACCATATGTTACAAAATGTTACAAAATCTACCTAATCTATCTTCAGTTGTTAATTGATTGCTTCAGATATTCATTCTAAGAAAGAGTAAGACGTTTCCTGCATTTATAGAATAATGATGAATTAACTAGTTACTTACTATATCAGCTACAACCCTACATTCAACTTACAACAATGTTCAAGAATTCACAACTCTTTTGCATAGGCATATACTCTAAAAATTGATACTCAACTATGCTTTGTTTGCCTGACTTGAGGCACAACACTCATTACCCACCACATTACACAACAAGTCATATGTCATGTTGAATGTGCCTCTTATCTAATGATCTTATGTTCTTCCATCTACCACATTCAAAAAGTTTAATGTGATTCTTAGACAGTCATAAAGATATAAAACTCACTCACCACTAGTCATGAAATTTGATTCTTCGTAGCCTTTTAATTTTACAATGAAGTCTCGACCAGTTCTTTTTGGAAGCCTCTTTCGAAATACCTAGAATCGACAAATATGAAATCAGAACAAGTATTTTGGATCCACAATTATTTTTATTCTGCTGTAACATATATGAAGGAGAGTATTGAACAAGTGGTGGAGAGTTTGATGGTGACAAAGTTTCTGAGCACATTAGCACTGACAGACTAAATTAGGTCATGAGTTGCAACTAACCACCAATCTAATAAACCCAAACAAACATATGCCACATTAATACAACTATTTAACTAGAATTGTTTCTACTTATGTATAATACTGCTCCTAAATGAATCAGAAATTATTCATCAGTCTAACCATATTACCTCATAGAATTTGTTATAAATGTCACTGCTACCCATAGCTTTTGTGAAGGGCTGAAAGAAACCACGAACGTTTGCTCGAACAGCTTCAACATCAAACTTGTGTGTTATTTTCTTTAAATTTATCATGCAGCGCACTTGTAGGTTGACTGTTCTTCTTGATAAAAGTATGTATTCTAGAGAGCACGTGCTGGGCATCCAGTTGTTCCCTGCGTAAGTCCTCAGCTGAACTCGCCATCTTGGAAGACAAAAAAATAAAGTAAAAAATTATCAGCAGAACTGGAAAAGAAATAATTATCAACAACAACAAAATAAATTGAAATCATTCAGGAATACAAGAATCACATGTTATGATGTTAAAATCCACCTAGTATATCTCTCAATTTTTAAAATGATTGCTTCAAAAATCCATTCTATGGGTACATCTTTTATCTTATCTTATTATCATCTACCAGATCCAAACAGTTTCATCAGATTGATATGAAACTCACCATTTCAGGGTTACCTTCCATCAATTCGGCCTCTTCCAAATCACCTAGATTCTGCATTTGATAGATATGAAATCAACTTATTATTATCATCATAAAAAAAAAAAAAAAAATTCAACTAGGGAATGAAAGGGTTAGAGTTGAGTGAGTGTAAATTGAAACAAGTAAACCAAACTTACCTGCTGGAGGTTTGGGGGGAGAGGAGGCCAAGATGATACAGATGGGGTTAAGTAAATTGATTGATGAAACCCAGCATTTCAGACACTTCAGCCACAGCTTATGTTTGAGAGGAGAAATCATTATGCTGATCTTGTTGTTTTTGTTGATGATCATCATATGCCATCTTGATTTGTGGCTGCGGCGGATAGCAGAGGAAAGAGAGGGAGAGGGTGGAGGCATTATGAAACTCAGAATTAGGGCAGTGAACCCTGCCCACAAACCTTTAAATACTAGGGTAAATTTTCTATGAATATAAAATATAATTCCACTTTGGTTACTACACGGTATTCTCAATGTGGAGCATTTTTACGTTCTTTTGGCACAATTTTGGATCACGGATATTTTTCGGGTTGCATACATTTCATGTCGACAAATACAAAATGCAAAATATTGGAGCACAAATGCACATATAAGGTGGCCCTACTGATTTTGGTCACACTGGGAGATCTTAACAAATTGTAAGCCTTTAGTACTCCCTCCGTCCCTAATTAGATGAGCTACTTGGTTTTTTAGTTTTGTCCACAAATAGATGGGCTATTTCACTAACCAAGGGGATATTTCTAAAACTACCCTTTTAATTGATTATTTTTTCTATAAGAAATATGTATAATTTGATAGTCATGTTTATATTCATTGCGTAAGTGTTTTAAAATGCTTTTCAACGGTATAAAGTTTATAAAAAACCGTGGTATAGTTTAAGAGATAAATTGTTTCTAAATTTACTAATTATTGCCCATAAGGGTATAATTGTAAAAAATACTTAAATATACTCCACTTTCCTCCTTGCCTTAAAATTTGTGCAAACTACAAGTAGCTCATCTAATTAGGGACGGAGGGAGTATATAATTTCAGTTGCGGTAGAATTTGAGTCATAGGTGCAATTTCAGTTGCAGTAGAATTTGAGTCTTTAGTATATAATTTCATTTTTTTGCAAATGGCAAATAAACAAAATAATAAAGTACTGTTATCTGGTTAAATTATTCAACATGTACCTGCAAGATGATCGGAAGTGGCTACTCGATCAGTATTCTATTTAACATAACCTGCAGGTGGAAAAATCTATCCAACATATTTAAGAATAGGTTCAATATTGGAGAAGAATCTGAGAAAGCTGAATTCGGTAGCTTTACTAAATGCCTGATGCAAAACTGACTCGGTGTTAAACTGCTGCTAATGGCATATAAGTTCATGGAGATCCAAATAAACCACGATATAAAAGGTATAATGCTGTTGGAAAAGGCTTCAATTGTAGTAACCTCCATTCTACATTAAGATGGGTCGACGAGATGGTAAACCTCCATTCTGTAGTGACCATATCACAAAGCTGACAAACCTCCATTCTACATTAAGATGGGTCGACGAGATGGTAAACCTCCATTCTTTAGTGACCATATCACAAAGCTGACAAACTACGGAACATTCTAAGAAGAGGGGATCAAACCTCTCTTCCTCGATGTTTCCCTAACCAACACATATGAGAAGGGCATTTAAGATGCCAAAGCTCCCTCCATTTTGCTGAATCTGCCTAATTAAAATTGCCATTTTACAAAGCTTATTTGATAGTAACATCACCAATTTTTTCCTCCGGCCAAACGTGCTTACCAGGATATCCACCTAAACAACTAGTAGGTATAATTTTGATCTTGTTTAACATCTCTGAAGAAACAAAACCGGAAGTGCACTCAAAGTTCCAGGAACCACTTTGTGGATATGTTTGACTTTAAGAAGCTGGACTGGGGTAATACCTCAATCAACTAAATATTTAAGTGATAATCTGGATACCCATTCAAGACGTTAATGTCTTCACCATCAACTACGGTTTGTTTGCCTGACTGCGGCACAACACTCATTGACCACAACATTATTCAACAAGCAGACAACAAGTCAAGTCTCATGTTGGATTGTACATCTTATTCAATCTTATGTTCTACCATCTACCACATTTAGAAAGTTTTTTTTTTGATTCATAGACAGTCATCAAAAGGATATAAAACTCACCACTAGCTAGTCATGAAATTTGAAATGAAGTGTCAACCTATTCTTGATACAGACACACCGAAATATCTGAAGAGTTCAGTATTCCATATGATGTGTATCCAACGCCACTTATTGGAATATATCCTTCGTATCCAAGATATCAAGCTAACCGTGAAGACCAAATAAGTGAAGATACAGTCAAAGATATTCCAGATAATTGTGGAATCATATTCTAGATAATATTACTTAGTCAAATGAGATATTGTATTATCTCCTAGGGTTAGTTTACTCTATAAATAAGAGTTTAGTGTAAATGTAAGGATTATTTACACATATAGGCCACTTTTTTTTCGCATGACAAAACTAGGCCTCCATCCATGTTTCCATCCAAATCCGTTAGTTTTGTCAATTTCTCGGTCAAAAAGGTCAATTTTTCATTATATGAGATGAGATAATGATACTCAAATTACCCTAATACCCTTTATACATGTGTCGTCATATTGGTGAATCTAGTGTAGAATCAATGGCAGAGATTGGAACAGATGGCAAACAGTATGTTATCACATGTGCCAGATGCCACGTATGATAGCAGACACGTATGGATACTCACACGTGCCATATGCCACATGTTGAATTTTTCGCGTGGGAGATGTGGGACGTTCATCTCGAATAATTTGATCTCGATGATTTTTTACGGCTACGATTATTTGCACTTCGTAGTTAACGACAGCGTTGTAACATCTTCGACATTCATCAAAATTAATTTGATCTCGACAATTTTTTACGGTTGAGATTCGGAAGTTTCCACCGACCAGGCGGGAAAAAGAGACAAAAGATACATAATCTCCTATGTGTCTCCATTTACCCTTTTTATTTTATTTTCCTTCTTCTGTCTGTTTTTCTCTTTCGATTTTCCTTCTCTGTTCAGTTCTTTGTGTTGTTACTGAATATAATAGAATATGGGTATACCTAATAGATCAAAGAAACTAATAAGTCTGATAGATTCTAAGGATAAAGTGAAGATGGGTAAAACGAAGAAGACAAAAAAACGGCGAAGTAAACCACAAATTGAGAGGTAACTGACAAACTCTAACCCTATATTTTGTTTCATTAGCAGATTATTTTTTATGCTGTGATTTTGAGATAGTTTTGAGATTCAATTTCTAGGATTTATTGCTTTGATATCTTCAGTTTCTAGGGTTTTGAGATAATCGGTTTATTTTCGCCTCAAAGTATCGCAATCTTTCTAGGGTTTGTGTTTGATTTGTAGGGTTTGTGTTTAATTTCACTTTTATGGTTTCTTCTAGGGCGTGTCTTTGATTTCTAGAGTTTATGTTTGTTTCCCTATTTTGATTTCATTTGTAGGGTCATAAACAATAAGTTCAGAATCAAAGGCGATTCTCAGTTTTGGTTCTTATTTGGGGACATCTTGATGTGATTTTTGATGTGAACTCTTTAATCTTTGGTTAGAAATTATGTTCTTAAGATATTTGTGTTGGACTGTATTACTTGCTTTTCTAATTTGATTTATTTGTTTCTTGTAGGAATGATGTATTTGATGACAAGATACCTTTCAGAAGTTTTAAAGTAAATGTGATGGATACTTTCAGAAGTTTTGAGTTCAGAGATTGTGCTAGGGAAGATATGGGTCTTGATAGGTTAAAGGACATGATTAGGACAAACTTGAGATTGAAGGGTGATGAAATTATAAATATATTGTGGTCAGAGGATCCTTGTACTCCAGTATCATTGTTTAGAGAAGAAGAGTTCAAGTCTTGTTGGCATAATGCAGAAATTGATGAAAATGGTTGGAGTAAGGTGTATATGCAAGTGCTAGAGAGTAGTAGTAAGTATGGTGATGATTCTGGTCTTACACTGCAGAAGCGGTTCCTCACACAAGTACATGAGTCCATTGAAGAGTAGTACACCAAAAAACCAGTCTCCAAAGGAAATACACCTTGTACTTCAACAACAAATAAACCAGTCTCCAAAGGAAATACACCTCTTAGTTCAAGAAGAAGTCCAAGGCTAGCAGCATTGTTCAAGAAGCAAATTGCAGGAAGAAGAATTATGTGAACAATCTGAAGCAACAGAGTCAATTGTGGATAATAACAAGGAAGGCCTAGAAGTATATGTTCCTCAGTTTTGTGAAGATACTCAACCAACACAAGCAAGTGTAGCTGAGAACATGCCTGATCCGGAACAAACTCAAGGCACAACAGAAGCTAGTATTTTTGAAGAAGAAGTAGTTAATCATGATTTCTGGGTTGAAGGTGCAATACAAGCCACTATTGTTGAAGACATTCATAGGTTTAGTAAATGATAAAAGAAGAGTGATGAATTTCTTGTTCAGCTTCCAAACATTGAAGAAGAAGAGTCTCATCTGATGAGGATATTAACAATGTGCTTGGATATGAACAAGAGTTTAAAGATGCCATGGATTACAAGAAGTTTCTGAAGAAGGTTGATAATGGATACTTATCGATAAAGGAAGGGATGCGAGAGTGAAGGTGGTATTGATGCTGATAGTGATAGTGGGGATCCAGAGTTTGGTGAAGTTGAGGTGGAAAATGACAAAGAAGGTAATAATGTTATGGTTTGTTATCTTTTTACTTATGTTTTTGGTGAATATAAGTGCTAATGTTCTATATGTTTAATTGAAGAGGACCATATAGGGGATTTATTGGACTCAGATTCTGAAAAGGAAGGTAATGTTTACATCTCATCTTATTTTGCATTGGTAACATATCTCCACATTTGCATCTTAGCATTATAGTCTTTATCTGAAAATCTGCATTTGTTGATAAGTGTTTACATTTGTTAAAGTAAAACTTAGTGATCAGAATATTGTTTTTAAATCCTTATTTTTATTTCTTGATCAGAACGGGTTGAACTGAAATCTGACCCGGGCTCCGAGTTTAGTGGGTCTAAGTTCAATGGCCCTGAATGTAATGGGTCTAACAACAATGTGCATGAACATGATAACTCAGAGTTTGAGAAGGAGTATGCAGACCACTTGAAGGAAGAAGAAGAAGAATTGGATCCAAACTCACTCATAGTTGGCAGCAAGTTCATGAATAAAGCTTCTTTCTACAAGCATGTGAATAACTTTTTGTGTCATCAACAAACACCAGACAGTGGATATAAAGAGTTCTACAACCAAGCTAAGGGTCAAGTGCATCCATTGGAGGTCTCTGCATTGTCCATTCTTCATCTCTGGTATTGTCAAGAAAGGTGAATGTAAAGCTTTCACACTTATGGGCTTTAACCTAGATCAAAACTGCAATGGAAACAAGGATGACATGAACAAATATGCAAACCCATCATATGTAGCTGACTGGTACTATGAGAAGATGAAGTCCGAGCTTGGCATTAATGAACCCGGTACCATGTGTTGATGACTTAGCAACAGGTTCAACAAAGCCGAGAATGGTGAATATTAGATATCACACTGCATGGAGAGCAAGGGTGAAGGTGTTGGAGAAGATAAATGGCAGTTATGAGAAGAGCTATAAAATGGTTCTTGCATTTTGTGAAATGGTGAAGGTAACACTATTCTAGTTTTTATTTTTTACTTTTGTCAAAGTAGTAATCTTTGCTTTATTTTGTTTGTAGGAGAGGAATCCAGGCAGTATAGCTACATTTTCATATGGAACAGAAGATAATACTTTCTTGTCCATGACAATATGTTTCAAAGCTATAATGGATGGATTCTTTCTTCAGATGCGTAAAGGTTATTGGTCTAGATGCATGTCACTTATATGGGAAGTATCTTTGGTGTGATGTTACATGTTTGCATTAGATGGACAAAATGGGCTACTTCCATTAGGTATAATGGTATGCAAGAATGAAATAATTGAAAATTCGAAGATATTCATGGATGATTTGAAGAAACTACTAGGTGATGAATGTGAGTTTACCTTCATATCGACAAACAAAGGGAATCTTGGAAGTTGTTGACCATTACTTTCCCCTTGTTTGAGCATAGACAATGTGTCGTGAACTTATTTATTTTCAATATTCATACTTGTTACATTTTAGAGTGCACTCTTTTTATTATATCTTCTGAGACACTAATTATTGTTTGTTGGTGTGGCGGACACTTGATGGCCAACTTTAAAAATCTTACAAGGGGGTTTATCTTATGACCCATCTTGGAATATGCCAAATGTTATAAGATGCATCATTTTAATGTAAGTATCTATTAGCCTCGATAAATTTCTTTTTTTATTTTTACTTTTTATATTTTATGTTTGTACTTACAACTTAGTAATGTATTGTGCAGCAACATATGGATGTTATGGCAGCTGAGTACCCAGATGCTGCAAGATGGCTCATAGATGAAAGGCCTGAAACCGGGTCAATGTCTCATTTTCCAACTACTAGCAAATGTGAGCACATCAACAACAACTCTCGAGAATCCTTCAATAATATGGCCAAGAAGATGAGAGACAAGCCATTACTAAAAATTTGGGTTTGATGTATGGACATATGGTAATGGGGCTTATGAACAAGATGAGGAATGAGGCACCAAAGTGGAAAGATGGTGACTTGGTTCCAAAGGCATTGAAGCGATTGAAGATGTGTGACTTGACCACTAATTTTAACCTGGATAGTGATGTAAGGGGAAAGTGTATGAAGTTACCGGTTGTCATGGAGCCATTTTTACGGTCAATCCGCCAAAAGAGGACTTGTAGTCGTTTGCAATGGAAGCTAAGGGGATTTATGCATAACATGTTGCGTGCCTTAAAGCCATTGAGAAGCTGTTTATTTGATAAGTTTTCTTTTAGTATGCTTTTGTCCTTGCATTTGTTTTTTGCATTTTTTTCTTTGCCTTTGTTTTATTTGTTTGTGTTTTAGTTTCAAACACTTGGTTTTATAATGTTGTTGTAGGTACCGTGACAAGTGTTATTGCGTGGATAGCTACAAGAGAACTTATGCTCGAGTTTACCCCATTATTAGTCCTAGATGACTATGAGAAGGTAAGTTTGAATATACTTTTGTTCTTTTATGTATTTTTTAATATGCTTTTGTCCTTGTTATTGTTTGTTGTGCAATAAATAAAGATATCAATATTTGATTCTTTTAGGGTTTCACACTTTCTTTTATAACTCTTTTTGTTTCCTTCTTCATTTGCAGACAGCAAAGAAAGAGATGATAAAGCCTTCAGTGAACATCAGGAAAACAGGTAGACTAAGAGGAAAAAGAATCAGAGCTTATGATGAACCAGTATCCAGTGGGAAAAAGACTAGAAAATGCAAGAGATGTAAAGAACCAGCTCACTATGAGAAAACATGTCCTGGTGGAGCTGTTGGATCTAATCCAAAGGTACCTAAGGCTAGAACCTATGTTGATGGTGATACTCACACTGCATATGAATCAGGTCCATCCAAGAGGAATAAGAAAGCTGCAAAGATTGTTTAAGGTTCATCTGCAGGTGAAAGCACAAATGTTATAGGTGGAAAGAAGACTAATTCCAAGAGTTGTGTTGGCGATCTTTATAGCAAGGTCTTTGCAAGATCTTCTAAGCAAGGTGCAACAAGAAAGGTTCAACTAGAATCCTCTCGAAGTCTTGTATGAACCAGAATTTGATCAGGTTGGTTCTATTAGGCCGATAGGTGTAGAATACATCGTATTTACTATCTAGTAGTTACGCTTTCTTTGCTATTTTTCTGGCGAATCATGTATTTTACGTGTGTTTTTGAGTTATTAGGTACTTTGGAGTCGCACGGAGGAAAAGAAGCGGAAAGCATTCAAATGGAGCAAAAAGGAGCACAAATGCCAGTTCACGTGCACTGCTATGGAGCCGAGCCTAGCCAGCAATAGGGGACGAACACCGCAGTTTAGTCTAGAGAAGCATGAAGCAAAGAACTTTGGTGTCCCTTATCCTTTCAGTGGGTGCTTGTAGTTTTATGGTTACCCCTTATCTTACCAGTTGGGGTGGATAAATCCAGATTCTTACATGTTACCTAGAATTCAGAGAAGAAGTTTATTTCTTCTTCATCATCGATTTCTGTCTGTGAGAACGACTCCATGTCAGACGGATTTGAGTTTTTACAGCTGATGAGTGAAAGGAAATCGAGTTTCTGGATGAGATGGGTATGTCAAATCAAAGAGAATACATGGAACTGCAATCGATAGAGATGAATAGATGAAGATTGCATTGAATGTGATATGGTGAAACTAGGGTTTGTTTTGATCGAAAATTGAGAAGAAGAGAAAGCGACCCGCTTCTTTGCGGTTGGTTCCGAGAAGACCGGATCGATGATTGACGAGCTCGTGGTGAAGATGTTGATGGTGATTTGCACTGGACTGAGTTGATTTTGGAGCAAGAATTCATGGGTTCCCTGAGGCTTCAGATTCAGAGAACGAGCTCAAGAAATAATGGTTGGTCTGATGGGTGATGTGAATTGAGAATACCCTGTTAATGTTGGAAGGAATGGGTTTTCAATTAGGGTTGCAGTAGAGTACAGATCCAAGGTTTTGATTAAGATTCCAAAGGTGATTTGAGATGGGTATAAGGTGATGTTAATGTCCGAGTGAGATGGTAATTTGTTATGGGTGCACAAGAGTTTGCTGGAGAAATGAATTTGATTTGTGGTTGTGTTGATTGTCGAGTGAGATTTACATGAAATTGAGATGGTTTACTGCCATACATGGAGAGAAAGGAGTTTGTGAAGATGAAATTAGGATTTTGATTTGTGGGTTTGTCCCTGAACAGATTGATGCAGAGTTGAGTAATGGAAAAGGAGAAGCTTAGGTCATGGTACAAGTGAGGGCAGGATGTATTGCGGATGCAGTGGAGCTTAATTTGAAGCTGGTGCTGCTCTGAATCTGGTGGGGCAATGGCTAGGTTGGAATGGAGGGTAGGCTCTGTGTAGAAGCAGCTCAAGTATGGGGTTGTGTATGATTACAGGATTTTTGAAGAAGCTGTGTAGGAAATGGCTCTGGTGGTAGCCTGTGTTGTTGTTGTTCTGATGAAGAGGAATGACTTAGGCTGTGGAGATGGACTGCAAAGCTGTTTTGCAGTGTAGGAGCTGAAGGTTCAGGTGGTGTTGGATCACCGAGATTGTCTTTGGATGTGAAGTGATAGAGTATAGTCGTGAAAGCTTGAACTCATGGGGGTAATTGGTGGCATATTATGGCCGAGTTGAGCGATCGGGCCTCGGAGAAAGTGAAGTCTTTCTTCTATATGGAGCATTTGGCACAGGTTGGCCCGAGATAACAAGTGGCTCAATTAGCCTTGTTGTTGCAAACGAAGGGGTGTGAACTCGGGGAGAAGCTTAAGGAAGTGGAAGCAATGGCTCAGTGCACTCAAGCCAAAAATGTGTCTCCGATGTTTACAGAGCCAGGATATGGTTGGTGCTGTTGTTGTGATAACTGAGGCAATGGTGGGAGCTGTGAAGACTACAAGCTGGAATTGTGAGTCAAGAAATCTAAGGCAGATGAAGCTACAGCTAATACAAGAGCTTAAATTACAGGGTGTTTGCTTGACTAAAGAATAAGGAGTTGGTGCAGAGTGGTATCTAAGCCCAGGATGAGTATGCAATAGATGAATGTAGGTGAAGCTGTGCAGGGGTTGAATTGAGCTTATGGTGGTTTTGGTGAGGTGATAGCTGCTGCTGTTGATGTGGTAAGAGGCATGCTAGGATTACAGGTGAAGCTTGAGCCAGTGATGGTGGAATTGAGGCTATTAGCCAAAGCAGATGGAGGTGGCCTGAGATAGATTGCAGCTGAAATGGAATGAATTTGGTAAAGATGTAGAACAGGGTTTATAGAATGATTGCCAGGGGTAGCAAGTACATGACTGCAACTGTGAAAGCATAGCCATCACGGCTGGGCTGAACTGGTGAGGCACCATCTTAGCACAGCTAAGGATTCAACCGTAACATGACCCATTCGGCCTTGGCCGACATTTACTCACAAAGCGAGATCTTTGGATCGGTTTGACTTCGGATGACTCACCTTAACTGGCCGACTCGTTGACTTGACCTCGATCCGACCCGTTAACGGTGGTTTGGGCGGATTTTGCGGTCACGGAGCCGATTTCGGCGACTTTCCGGCCTATTTCCGCCACAATACCAGCTTTTCCGGCGAGCACATTTTTGGGATATATTTTCACATGGGTTTCTCACACATGGTTCATGGGCTTGGTGGACTTTTTGGTGATGGACTTTGAAGACCTAATTTTGGAAAGTGTGGAGGCTATAAGAAGAAGGAGTTTCTATTCTTTTAGTATCACGTATTTTCTACTGGAGTTTTGGAGGAGAGCGATTCTACTAGGGTTTGCTTTTATTTTATTTTACATGTTCTTCATCTTATTTTTGATAATAATTATGTTGAATAAAAATACTATGAGTAACTAAATACCTATTATTGGTTATGGGATAATAAGTGGATTTCACAAATAAGATTTGATTCAATGTATTAGTTTTGTCTCGCAATTTATTGATTATGATTCATGGTTTATAATGTTTATGATTTGATAGTTTGTTTGGTTGAGTCCGAATCAATCCGATCTACTTTCATATCTAGAGCTATATTAGGGCTTTCAATACGAAAACGTTGTCTATCCCGATTTTGAGTAGCATAAATGTGGGTAGTGCTTGTAGTGATATATCCTACTAGTCACATATGAATCGTAACTTGGGTTAAATCGAATTAGTGCTTTTACACATTTTGGTTGCCTTGATTAGTCTTATTCCGTAAAACTTATTGCTTTTAGGGAGTTAAACTTAATTGTGCTTTTACACTTTAGGTTGCTTTCTAGAAAGAATTCACATATGCATCTTTTAATGTGGTTGTGATGAAATCGGGAATTAGCGGGATACTCTTGCGATCAAGGTATCCTAGGACTTTTAGTAAATGAGAGATTAAAATTTCAATTCTAGTCATTGTTGATAATTCAAGTTTGTGAATGAAACTATCCCGTGACCAATACTTTCTCCTTATTGATAAATTTTATTATTACTTTGCTTTCAAGTTATTTTTATTGCTTTGAAACATCAACATCCCCCCTTGGTTACTAAGAAACTGAAAATTTGCATAACAACATACGCCTCTCTGTGGATACGAACTCTTTCTTATTGCATACTACTTTATTTTAGTGAAGCAAGAAAGTGAAATTATTTTTGACCGGGGTGACAACCGATCAAATTTTGGCGCCGCTGCCCGGGGAGGCATACGGCTTGTTATTAAGTTTTTAGTTTCTTTTTACAATTTCCGCTTTTTTATACTTGCTTTTCGTTTATTGTCTTGTTTCTCACTTGTTTTGTGAGAATTGTTTTTCGTGTACTAATCCCCCGGCTTCCAAAGATTGGAATTATCAAAGGTGCGGGATAGCTACTCGAAGAGGCACAATACTCCAACCAAGGCAAGACACAACGGAAGAACAAGTCTTGGAAGTAGAACACGAAGCTCTTCATCGAGAAGAGGAAGAAGAGGTTCCATTCAGTAGGAGAACCACTAATTGAAGAGGAAGAAGCAATGGGTGACAATGCAAACCGTACACTCAAGGATTTGGCTTCACATAGGCTTGATGCACAACAATGGTGTATCCAAACAAACTCAACTTTCGAGATCAAGCCGGGGTTGCTTAGAGAGTTGCCAAAGTTTCATGGTATGGCGAATGAGGACCCAAACAAGCATCTCATGGAGTTCCATACCATTGTCAAGGCTATGCTTCCAGCGTGAGACTCAAGTCGATGGTGCAATGATGAAAGTTTTTCCATTTTCTATGGTGGACAGCGCTAAGGATTGGTTGTATTGTTTGCCACCGGGAGTGTCACTACATGGAACGGTTTGAAGAAAATCTTTCTAGAGAGGTATTTTCCTGCGTCTAAGGCCACTCAAATTCGCAAAGAGATTTGTGGAATAAAGCAACATGTTGGAGAATCATTGTATGAATGTTGGGAGAGGTACAAGAGATTGGTGGCAAGCTGTCCACACCATCAAGTTAGTGATGCTATGATAATCCAATACTTCTACGAAGGTCTCCAATCAAGTGATAGATATCTTCTAGACGTCGCGGGTGGTGGTGCACTAGTGAACAAGACGGTGGCCCAAGCCGCCGAGTTGATTGAAAGCATGGCTGCGAACTCCGCAACAATTCTACACAAGAGGTGAACCAATGGTAAGGCAGGTGCATGAAGTTAGTGATTCATCATCATCACACCGTGATCAAAGGATGGACAATATGGAGCAAATGATTCAAAGGATGGCTGCGGTTATTTTACCTTCACATGGTGAAGAGATGGAGCAAGCTAGTGCGGTTTTTCCAAACCAACAAAGAAGGTATGATCCCTACTCCAACACCTACAATCCGGGATGGAGAGATCATCCAAATTTCAAATATGCCAACAAGCAAGGTGCGGTCCAACAACCAAATTTCAATCGCTCGAGTGGATTTCAACCACAACAACAACAATTCCAACAACAACAGCAACAATTTCAACCGCAACAACAACAATTTCAAGAACCACAACAATCGGTTCAAGGTTCCGATATCGATGCAAAGTTACATACAATGATGCAAGGTATTTCTACCATGTTCAAAGAGAGCCAACAAGAAACTAAGAGTGCTATCAAGGATTTGCAGACTCAAGTAGGCTCCATGGCGGTTGATATCAACAATTTGAAGGCACAAAATAGTGGGAGACTTCCTTCTCAACCTATCAACCCAAAAGAGGGTGTTAATGCAATTACATTGAGAAGTTACACAACTTGTGCAACCCGAAGTTGCTGATTTGGGTGAGAGGAAGCTCCAAAGGAGCCGGTTTTGGAAGAAAAGAGGGATGAAATTCCCCAAACACTCGAGGTACCAATTCCCTAACTCTAAAACTCCGGTTTCTACTTATGTTCCTCCTATACCTTTTCCTCGCAGATTTGCAAGTTCAAAGAAGGCGGAACTAGAAAAGGAGATTTTGGACGTTCTTAGGAAGATTCATGTGAATATACCACTCCTTGATGCTATCAAGCAAGTTCCCAAGTATGCAAAAGTGTTGAAGGACTTGTGTACCAATAAGCAAAGGCTCAAAGGTAATGAAGTGTTGAGTGTGGGGAGAATGCTTGACAATCTTACAACACAAACTCCCACCGAAATGCAAAGACCCGGGTAGCTTTGACATTCCCGTCACAATTGGTAACACCACTTTTAATAAAGCAATATTGGATTTAGGTGCATCCGTTAATGTTATGCCTGCATCTATGTACAATTCACTTAATCTAGGTCCTTTGAAAAGGCTGGAATTGTGTTGCAATTAGCCGATCGTTCTAATGTCTACCCAATGGGTATTGTCGAGATGTTCTTGTGCAGTGTTAATCAACTTGTATTCCCTACTGACTTTTGTGTGTTAGAGATGGATGAAGGTTCACCGGACTCGTCTCTTCCATTGCTACTTGGGCGTCCCTTCATGAAGACGGCGAAAACCATTATTGATGTGGACAAGGGAACGTTGACTATGGAGTTCGATGGAGAAATAATACGTTTCAACATTTTCGAGACGATGAGATATCCTAGTGATGTCCACTCTTGTTTCTCCGTTGATGTTTTGGATACATTGGCTCAACAAGTGTTTGAATTGAATCATGATGATGCTTTGGAAACTGTTTTAACTACAACCATGGATGACGGTGTTGAGTGTGGTAACGAAGTTAAGGAAGCCCTTGGTGATCTCAACTCACTACAAGGATGTCCTAAAAACTCACAATATCTCTTTTATTTCTTTACCACGCAGGTGATGAACAACTTTTACCTTCTATTGTTAAATCTCCAAAGTTGGAATTGAAACCTCTTCCAAGTCACTTAAAGTACTTGTACTTGGGTGATAATGAAGAGTTACCTGCGTGATTGTTTCTAACGAGCTTAGTGAATTACTGGAGCAAAAACTTCTACGGGTGTTAAGGAAGCACAAGACGGCCATAGGATGGACAATCGCCGACATCAAGGGTATAAGCCCCGCCGTTTGTATGCATAAGATTCGTTTGGAGGACGATGCAAAGCCTACAAGGGACGCGCAACGTCGTTTGAACCCTCCCATGATGGAAGTTGTGAAAAGGGAGATACTCAAGCTCTTGGAAGTGGGTGTTATCTACCCCATATCCGATAGCAAGTGGGTGAGCCCGGTACAAGTTGTACCAAAGAAATCGGGGGTAACGGTGGTAGAGAATGATGAAAATGAACTTGTCCCAACTCGTGTGCAAACCGGTTGGAGGGTTTGTATTGATTATAGAAAGTTGAATGCCACTACTAGGAAGGATCATTTTCCTTTACCCTTTATTGATCAAATGCTTGAACGCTTAGCCGGACATGCTTATTATTGCTTCCTTGATGGTTATTCAGGGTACAATCAGATTGTGATAGCACGTGAGGACCAAGAGAAAACTACTTTCACTTGTCCTTTCGGTACTTTTGCTTATAGAAGGATGCCTTTGGCTTGTGCAATGCTCCGCTACCTTTCAAAGGTGTATGGTAAGTATTTTCTCCGAGTATGTTGAAAACATCATTGAAGTGTTTATGGATGACTTTAGTGTCTTTGGTGATTCATTTGATCTATGTTTGAACAACTTGTCATTAATCCTTGAAAGATGTGTTGAAACAAATCTTGTGCTAAATTGGGAGAAGTGCCATTTCATGGTAACTCATGGCATAGTTTTAGGCCATATAATATCTTCTAAGGGCTTGGAAGTTGATAAAGCTAAGATAGACCTTATTCGTGCTCTAACCTCCCACTACGGTGAGGGAGATACGTTCTTTTCTTGGTCATGCAGGGTTTCTATCGTAGATTTATCAAGGATTTTTCCAAGATAGCATCACCACTTTGCAATTTATTGCAAAAAGATGTGGTTTTTAACTTCGATGAGAAGTGTATGGCGGCATTCAATCGTTTGAAAGAACTTTTGATTTCAGCCCTATCATTAAACCACCGGATTGGAGCAAGCCGTTTGAGCTAATGTGTGATGCTAGTGACTACGCGGTTGGTGCGGTGCTTGGGCAACGTGAGGGAAGATACCTCATGCTATTTACTATGCTTCTAGAACGTTAAATGAAGCCCAACAAAACTACACAACCACTGAAAAAGAGTTTTTAGCTATTGTATTTGCATTGGAGAAATTTCGCTCTTATCTAATTGGTACAAAAGTTGTTGTCTTTTCGACCATGCAACTCTTAGGTACTTACTAATGAAGAAAGAAGCGAAACCAAGGCTCATACGATGGATTCTACTTCTACAAGAGTTTGATATTGAAATCAAGGACAAGAAAGGCATTGAGAACACCGCTATGGATCACTTGAGCCGTCTTTGCTGTGGACAAGGAAGCTATCCCATTGCGTGAAAGCTTCCGATGAGCAACTATTCTCAATTGCCTTTGGAGAACCATGGTACGCTGATATTGTGAATTACTTGGTAACTAAACAAATCCCGACGAACTTGTCTCGTGGCCGAGAGGGACAAACTTAAGAGGTTAGGGAACCGATACATATGGGATGATCCATACTTATGGAAACATGGCAGCGACCAAGTAATAAGAAGGTGCGTTCCCGAATCCGAGTTTAATTCTATCTTGTCATTTTGTCACTCCTATGCTTTGGAGGACATTTTGAAGTAAAAGAACCGCTTACAAGGTACTTGAAAGCGGTTTCTATTGGCCAACCTTGTTTAAGGATGCATATACATTTTGTACAACTTGTGATAGGTGCCAAAGAACAGGCAATCTAGGTGCCCGAAATCAAATGCCACAAACTTTTATTCAATTTATTGAAGTTTTTGATGTATGGGGTATAGATTTTATGGGTCCTTTTGTCAACTCGCATGGGAATTATTACATCTTACTTGCTGTTGATTATGTCTCTAAATGGGTGGAGGCTAAGGCCATCCCTACTAATGATTCCAAGGTTGTTTGATTTTGTGCAAACTAATATTTTTGCAAGGTTTGGAATTCCAAGAGCCATAATTAGCGATGGAGGTTCTCACTTCAACAACAGGTTTTACAAAGCTTGTTGAAGAAGTACAATGTGTCGCACAAGGTTGCAACACCTTATCATCCTCAAACAAATGGACAAGCCGAGGTGTCTAATCGGGAGGTGAAATCCATACTTGAGAAGACGGTGAATCCAACAAGGAAAGATTGGAGCATGCGGCTAAATGATGCTTTGTGGGCATATAGAACCGCATACAAGACACCTATTGGGATGTCTCCCTTTAGGCTTGTGTATGGTAAACCTTGTCACTTACCCGTGGAGATTGAGCATAAGGCGTTTTGGGCGATTAAACAATGCAACATGGAGATGGATGGGGCTGGAAAGCAAAGGAAGTTGCAACTCCAAGAGCTAGAGGAGCTTCGCAATGATGCGTTTGAAAGTTCACGCATTTATAAGGAAAACGAAAGCATTCCATGATAACATGATTTCTAGGAAACAATTTTGTATTGGGCGAGAAAGTGCTTTTGTTTAATTCTCGCTTGCAATTATTTCCGGGTAAACTAAGGTCACGATGGATCGGACCTTTTATTGTTATTAATGTGTTTTCTCATGGTGCGGTGGAAATTGTAGCATAGCGACGGGGAAAGAACTTAAAGTTAATGGGCACCGGTTGAAACCATATTATGAGAACTTCACTTCCGAAGTGGTGGAAGGAGTTAACTTTGTGGATGTACTCCCTCTGGAGGAGTCATAGAAAGCAAGGAGATAGTCGGGCTGACGACTTTAAACCAAGCGCTACTTGGGAGGCAACCCAATGGATGAGTATTTCTTGTCTTGTGTTTATTTCTTTTTTCTTGTTTTTAGTTTTTCTTGTTTTGTTTTTACTTTCTTTTGCTGATTTCTTATTAGGATTTCCCACCTTGACTTACTTTGGATCGATTCAATTTACATTGAGGACAATGTAAAGTTTAAGTGTGGGGGAGTGGTTTATGTTGTTGTAAATTTTTGCAATTTTTCAACTTTTTGTGAACTAGTGAATAAGAAAACTCCAACTTGTAGTTCTTTAGAGTCACATAGTATACATGTCGCTAAGATTACATCGAGAATCTCACAATAGTGACTGAACTTAGAGATGACAGAGAACATGATCGGGTTTCTTAATTGTATGAGAGTTAAAGTTGGATTTAACCATGCCAGTGGCAAATAAGGTGCGGCCGAATTGGTATTAGAACAAAGTGATCCCCTATAGTGGAGACTACCCATGTTACATAATGTGAGGCACCAACCTTCAATTCTTTTTTGTCTAAATTTGTGCTTTTTGAGTGTGTGTCACCGTACGTAAATTCGAGGCAGAATGGTGAGCCGTCCAATTTCCCACCATAGAAGCACTATTTTGATCTCTTGAGTGCTATTTTTATCAACCATGTTGGTGACATCGAATTGCTAACTTACATTCCACTTGTGATCTTGTTCGGCATTAGCACCATCCACCTTATCTCTCTCTACACCAACAGTCCATAGAAACACCATCATCATCAACAAGAGGAGCATCACAAATTCGAAGGAAAGTTGAACACGTTCGAGGTTTACAAACAATGGTACAGAAATGGGCAGATTTCAGGTTTGAGTAAAGCAACAAAACATGGAGCAAAAATTTTATAAGTTGAAGACTATAGTACAAGAGCGGAAATTATTAAGGATGAGAGTTCGAGAAGTTATGATATTAAGACATATAAGTTGTGAAGATTCAAGCGGTAAAGTACTTACACCATGGCAATGTACTTACATTTTTATTTATTTTTATTTATTTTTATTTTATTTTATTTGTATTTTACTTTCTCTTGTCTCAAAAAAAAAAAAAAAAAAAAAAAAAAAAAAAAAAAGAAAAAAAGAGACAAGAAAAAAAATGTTTTTACTTTGTTTTATTTTTATTTGTTATTCAAAAAAAAAAAAAAATATTGGTTTGTATAGTTTGTTTTTAGTTTTATATTCTTTCAATAAAGCCTAAGGAAAGAAGGAATATCTATAATGAAGTTTCAAGCGACAAGTAATTTGAGGGAAAGAATCATATTGTCAAGATTCTACGAAGTTGAGAGTTATCATCAAGAGTTGAAGACCGAAGACGAAGATGAAGACACCGATAGAAGACCGAAGACGTTTCTATGGATTACGTGAGAGTGGTGCTAGCTGCACGCCGAACGGATAACGAGTAAGTAAGCATATTCCCACCTTCGTTAAATGGTTGATTTCCTTTTGAAGAGATCGTCGAGGAAAAATGGGTTTTCAAAAATATATAAAAGATGTGGGTTTTCAAAACATTCGGAGGGTTTTGCCTTCCTACCATTCAACGTCTCGCAGGATTCTCTCTTCATTCCAACCTGGACACATGTGTGACCCATAAGAGAGTGTTTATTATTGAGAGCAATATCATAAAACCCTTTCTTGTGAAGAGTCGAGACTTTTGATCACTCCGAACCCGAATTTTAGTCGAGAAGGGATGGTTACTTCTCTCTCAACTTTTAAGAATGAGATTATATTCATTTATGTGTCTAATTTCTTATGACTAGTGTGCAAGAATCTCTATGTCTTCTTAGCGCGTTGGATACTATCATTACGGAGAACTAGTAAGTTGGAAATTTAGGTTTTGTGGGTATATCTCTAGTAAACCCTCACGAGACTATAACTCGTCCACTAGGGACACCTAGGGTTTAAAGGCTTGTTATTTGTGCTAAAAGTGACCGTAGCCTCGACATTTCACACCTGAGTTGTTGTATTTTATTGTTTTGTTTGATTTGCTCGAGGACCAGCAAAGTCTAAGTGTGGGGGAACTGATAGGTGTAGAATACACCGTATTTACTATCTAGTAGTTACGCTTTCTTTGCTATTTTTCGGTGAATTATGTATTTTACGTGTGTTTTTGAGTTATTAGGTACTTTGGAGTCGCACGGAGGAAAAGAAGCGGAAAGCATTCAAATGGAGCAAAAAGGAGCACAAATGCAAGTTCACGTGCACTGCTATGGAGCCGAGCCTAGCCAGCAATAGGGGACGAACACGCAGTTTAGTCTAGAGAAGCATGAAGCAAAAGAACTTTGGTGTCCCTTATCCTTTCGGTGGGTGCTTGTAGTTTTATGGTTACCCCTTATCTTACCGGTTGGGTGGATAAATCCCATTCTTACATGTTACCTAGAATTCGAGAAAAAGTTTATTTCTTCTTCATCATCGATTTCTGTCTCTGGGGAGAACGACTCCATGTCGACAGATTTGAGTTTTTAAACTGATGAGTGAAAGGAAATCGAGTTTTCGGATGAGATGGGTATGTCAAATCAAAGAGAATACATGGAAGCGCAATCGATAGAGATGAATAGATGAAGATTGCATTGAATGTGATATGGTGAAACTAGGTTTGTTTTGATCGAGAAAATTGAGAAGAAGAGAAACGGCCAGCTCCGCGGTTGGTTCCGAGAAGACCGGATCGATGATTGACGAGCTCGTGGTGAAGATGTTGATGGTGATTTGCACTTTGGGTGAGTTGATTTTGGAGCAAGAATTCATGGGTTCCCGAGGCTTGATTGAAGAGAACGAGCTCAAGAAATAATGGTTGGTCTGATGGGTGATGTGAATTGAGAATACCCATTAATGTTGGAAGGAATGGGTTTTCAATTAGGGTTGCGAGAGTACGAGATCCAAGGTTTTGATTAAGATTCCAAAGGTGATTAACAGATGGGTATAAGGTGATGTTAATGTCCTGAGCTGAGATGGTAATTTGTTATGGGTGCACAAGAGTTTGCTGGAGAAATGAATTTGATTTGTGGTTGTGTTGATTGTCGAGTGAGATTTACATGAAATTGAGATGGTTTACTGCCATACAGGGAGAGAAAGGAGTTTGTGAAGATGAAATTAGGATTTTGATTTGTGGGTTTGTCCCTGAACAGATTGATGCAGAGTTGAGTAATGGAAAAGGAGAAGCTTAGGTCATGGTACAAGTGAGGGCAGGATGTATTGCGGATGCAGTGGAGCTTAATTTGAAGCTGGTGCTGCTCTGAATCTGGTGGGGCAATGGCTAGGTTGGAATGGAGGGTAGGCTCGGTAGGAAGCAGGCTCAAGTATGGGGTTGTGTATGATTACAGGATTTTTGAAGAAGCTGTGTAGGAAATGGCTCTGGTGGTAGCCTGTGTTGTTGTTGTTCTGATGAAGAGGAATGACTTAGGCTGTGGAGATGGACTGCAAAGCTGTTTTGCAGTGTAGGAGCTGAAGGTTCAGGTGGTGTTGGATCACTGAGATTGTGCTGCAGTAAAGAGATAGAGTATAGTCGTGAAAGCTTGAACTCATGGGGGTAATTGGTGGCATATTATGGCCAGGTTGAGCTGATGCTGGCCTGGAGAAAGTGAAGCTGCTGCTATATGGAGCTGGCTGCCTGGGTTGGCCTGAGATAACAGTGGCTCAATTAGCCTTGTTGTTGCAGCAGCAGGGTGTGAACTCAGGAGAAGCTTAAGGAAGTGGAAGCAATGGCTCTGGTGCACTCAGCAAAATGTGTCTCCGATGTTGCAATGAGCGGGGATATGGTTGGTCTTGTTGTGATAACCGAGGCAATGGTGGGAGCATGTGAAGACTACAAGTCGGAATTGTGAGTCAAGAAATCTAAGGCGGATGAAGCTACGGCTAATACAAGAGCTTAAATTACGGGGTGTTTGCTTGACTAAAGAATAAGGAGTTGGTGCGGGTGGTATCTAAGCTTGGATGAGTATGCAATAGATGAATGTAGGTGAAGGCGTGCGGGTTGAATTGAGCTTATGGTGGTTTTGGTGAGGTGATAGCTGCGCTTTGTTGATGTGGTAAGAGGCATGCTAGGATTACGGTGAAGCTTGGAGCCGGTGATGGTGGAATTGAGGCTATTAGCCAAAGCGGATGGAGGTGGCTCCGAGATAGATTGCCGGGTATTTGAAATGGAATGAATTTGTAAAGATGTAGAAGCAGGAGTTTATAGAATGATTGCCGGGGGTAGCAAGTACATGACTGCAAGAATCGTGAAAGCATAGCCATCACTACTGGCCGAACCGGGTGAGGCACCATCTTAGCACGGCTAAGGATTCAACCGTGCAACACGGCCCATTCGGCCTTGGCAGCCGATTTACTCGGCCAAGCCAGATGCTGGATCGGTTTGACTCAGATGACTCACCTTAACTCGGCCCGACTCGTTGACTTGACCCGATCTGACCCGTTAACCGGTGGCCGGGCGGACTTTGCCGGTCACCGGAGCCGATTTCCGGGCGACTTTCCGGCCTATTTCCGGCCACAATACCAGTTTTCCGGCGAGCACATTTTTGGGATATATTTTCACATGGGTTTCTCACACATGGTTCATGGGCTTGGTGGACTTTTTGGTGATGGACTTTGAAGACCTAATTTTGGAAAGTGTGGAGGCTATAAGAAGAAGGAGTTTCTATTCTTTTAGTATCACGTATTTTCTACTGGAGTTTTGGAGGAGAGCGATTCTACTAGGGTTTGCTTTTATTTTATTTTACATGTTCTTCATCTTATTTTTGATAATAATTATGTTGAATAAAAATACTATGAGTAACTAAATACCTATTATTGGTTATGGGATAATAAGTGGATTTCACAAATAAGATTTGATTCAATGTATTAGTTTTGTCTGTAATTTATTGATTATGATTCATGGTTTATAATGTTTATGATTTGATAGTTTGTTTGGTTGAGTCCGGAATCAATCCGATCTACTTTCATATCTAGAGCTATATTAGGGCTTTCAATCTAAAAACGTTGTCTATCCCCGATTTTGAGTAGCATAAATGTGGGTAGTGCTTGTAGTGATATATCCTACTAGTCACATATGAATCGTAACTTGGGTTAAATCGAATTAGTGCTTTTACACATTTTGGTTGCCTTGATTAGTCTTATTCGTAAAACTTATTGCTTTTAGGGAGTTAAACTTAATTGTGCTTTTACACTTTAGGTTGCTTTCTAGAAAGAATTCACATATGCATCTTTTAATGTGGTTGTGATGAAATCGGGGAATTAGCGGGATACTCTTGCGATCAAGGTATCCTAGGACTTTTAGTAAATGAGAGATTAAAATTTCAATTCTAGTCATTGCTGATAATTCAAGTTTTGTGAATGAAACGATCGTGACCAATACTTTCTCCTTATTGATAAATTTTATTATTACTTTGCTTTCAAGTTATTTTTATTGCTTTGAAACATCAACATCCCCCCTTGGTTACTAAGAAACTGAAAATTTGCATAACAACATACGCCTCTCTGTGGATACGAACTCTTTCTTATTGCATACTACTTTATTTTAGTGAAGCAAGAAAGTGAAATTATTTTTGACCGGGTGACAACCGATCATTAGCAACAAGGTAACATTTACAGTGTCAGATCCAAAAGGAAAGAAGAATAAGTCAAAGAAGTACATGAGCTCTGAAACATTTTCTTTCTTTTATGTTTGTGGGTTTGTTTATGGATTTAAGATCTGAAAATGAAAGACAATGTTTTGTTTAGTTTAACTTTTGAAGAACAAACTATGAATGTTTAGACAGTGTTGAATCCAATTTTCTTTTCGTTACATTTTCAGATTTTTCTTAAATTCATTACATACTTCTATTACTTTCCCTTTCAATGTTGTTTTTGTTTCAATTACAAGTGCATCTGATGCCTATCTGAAAGCATCACAGTCTTTATTCTTACATACCAGGTAAGATATATTAAGATTACGTTGATTCGTGCAAACCTTTAGTTCTAACTTTAAATTGCAGTTTTGTTTGAAGCAGGGTTGATTATGTAATGGACAGTTCTTGAAACAGTGTTCTTCTCCACAGGCAATGCAGCTCTTTGAGCTTGGAAGTTTGATTTGAAGTCTTTGTAGTTGGAGAAGAAGCAAGATCAAACCACTCAAAATAGTTACTGTAGTAGGATTCAAGCATTTGAAGAAGGCCCTTCCATTTGTTTGATCTGTTTTAGATCTCAACAATGCTCTAACTCCATTGCAAGGTACATATTTGCACCTTGAATAAACCCATGGGCAACTCTTTGTTTCATGGTCTTCTTTGTCACGCATAGAACACTCCACCTTGCTGCTGCTACTGCTGGAATTTGAAGATAAATGAACACCACCAACCATTTTTTTTCTTTTTGTTAGATCTGGATGAAAAAAAGTGAGAAAATCTGAAGAAGGAGATATGCTTTTATTGAAGATAATGTTGTTGTTGGGTGATATGGGGCCCATTATTTTACTGACACGTGGCAAGAGTTATGACGTGTACAATAAGATGTCAACATTAAAATGAACTTAAAGAAATTCAAGAATCACATGTTACAAAGTTTACCAAATCTAGCTCTCATATTTTAAATGATTGCTTCAAAAATTCATTCTGTAACTGAAGCTGGCGAAATGCTGATCTGTGATTGCTGTCCTCGGTTCGAAGCTTTATTGACACATCTCAGCACCCTTATTTCTTAAAAAAAAAGGGAAGGGGTAAGAAATATTATTTACGTTTTGAGAGGAGATATCATCATGCTGATCTTGTTGTTGCCGTTGTTGATCATCAACGTCAAACGCCATAGTGATTTGTGGCGGCGGTGGGTTTTGAGAAGGCAGATAAGAGAGGAAGAGGCAGTGAAATAAGGGCAATCAACCCTAAAGGCCCCTAACACAGACCTTTATATACTCTAGGGTAAATACACAAAGTGAAAAAGTTATCTACACTTCGGTTACATCACTGGCGTTTTCAAACGTGGAGCATTTTAGTTTTTTTTTTTTTTTTTTTTTTTTTTTTTTTTTGTGCATAATTTTTCATCACTGACATATTTAGTCGGTAGTGCAGTAGGTTTCTAATTACAAGACAATTTAAACAGATTACTCCCATGGCAAATTCTGGAGAACAATGTCATACAGTATTTATGGTGACCCTAATGATTTTGGATCATGAGACATATTTTTGATCATGGAGTGATCACATTGGAAGATTTCGCTCAAGATACAACAAATTTTAGGTCTCTTGTTAGATTTTGAGTTACAGATTAACAGTGGAATACTTGGATAAGGTGTAGAGTTTGATTCATAGTGTAGTTATAGGGTCATTGGACAGCGTTTGGATGAGTAACATATCATAGAAAAATAGTGGCCATGAGGCAAATTTTTCGTCTACAAGATGAACAAGCTCACGAGGCCGGTTTTTTGGGATTTAGTGATGGAATGCAGAAAAATTAGCAAAATTTTGAGTTGCTCATTAAATTTTAGGCCACAATGACAACTTCTTCAACTATAAATATCACTACAAAAATTGATACTCAACAACGGTTTGTTTGCCTGACTGAGGCACAACACTCATTAGCCCACCACATTACACAACATGTCATATTTCATGTCAAATGTGCATCTTATCTAATAATCTTAGGTTCTTGGTTTCTGCTGATTCTTAGACAGTCATAAAGAAATAAAACTCACCACTAGTCATGAAATTTGATTATTTGTAGCCTTTTAATTTTGCGAGTGCAACCTATTATCTTGAAGCCTCGTTCATAATACCTGCATTTGACAAATAAGAAATCAGAACAAATCTTTTGGATCCAAATTCATTTTTTTTTTGCTGCTCTAACATCTGTCTAGCTCATGAAAAGGAACAAGAGTAATGAACTTCCATGAAGGAGAAACAAGTGGTGGAGAGTTTGAAAAAGGCAACATTTCTCAGTATATTAGCATTTCAATTGAATCAAGAGAAGAGCATTCATCCACGGTCTGTTCCTGCTTCCAATACTTTTAGCTAGTAGATTGTCATTTTTTGATAAAGACTCACTCCGATAGCTGAAGAGTTGAGAATCCCATGTACTGCGTAGCTAGCCCCACTAATTGCAGACAACCCTTGTTCCAGTGAACCACACCCTGTATGATAGGCCAACAACATTCAAATCAAAGAAATTGACAACTCACTAGTTTAACATCAAAAATATTTTAAAGAAAATGCAAGAATCCAATGTTAAAATCTACCTAGTATATCTTGAAAAATTCATTCTATGGATACATCTTATCTTATCTTACCATCATCTACCAGATCCAAATAGTTTCTCACCTTTTCAGGATTACCTCCATCCTTTTGGCTACGTCCAGAGCACCTAGATTCTGCATTTGATAGATATGAAATCAGCACGTTAGGAGAATAAATAAAAAACTACAACTTGGGAATGAAAGAGTTAGAGTTGAGTGAGTCCAACAAGTAAACCAAACTTACCTTATGGAAGAAAGGAAGCTAAAATGATATAAATGGGGGTTAAGTTCTTACTGATTGATGAAACCCAGCTTTTTCGAAACTTCAGTCCCAGCTTATGTTTGAGAAAAGAAATCATTGTGCTGATCTTGTTTATGATCGTAAACATCAGATGCCATCTTGATTTGTGGCGGCGGCGTATAACAAAGGAAAGAGATGGAGAGGAGGAGGCAGTATGAAACTAAGAATTAGGGCGGAGGCAGTATGAAGCTAAAAAGATACAGATGGGGTTAATTTCTGAAAACTGATTGATGAAACCAAGTTTTTCATACACTTCATCCGCAACTTATGTTTGAGAGGAGAAATCATTATGCTGATTTTCTTGTTGTTGTTGATGATCGTCAACATCAGATGCCATCTTGATTTGTGGCGGCGGCGGCAGTTTTTGAGAAAAGGAGAGATGGAGAGGGTGGAGGCAGTAGGAAACTGAGGATTAGGGTAATGAGCCCTACTACAAACCTTTAAATACTAGGGTAAATTCACAAAGAAGGGAAAAGTATAAAATATATCTACACTTAATTTACATCACCACAATGGCATAGTTATGGTACCGCTACTTATTTTGGATCACAAGGAGCCCACTTATTGTCTTGTTTTAGCTCATGAAGTGATTCAAGGTCACAATGGGAGATTTCAACAAATCGTAAGTCTCTAGTATAGAATTTGAGTTGCAGACTTACATTGATATAGTTAGATGAGGTGTAAAATTTGAGTCATGGTATAATTTTAGGGTCATTAGACAGTGTTAGGATCAGACTATAGACATATCATAGACTATATAGATCATGAGGAAAATCATCCATGACTAACGGAAGCAGATGAGCTAATCAACAATATCTTTCAGAAAGTGAAAGAAAACCAAAATGATCGGAAGTGGCTACTCGATCAGTATTCAATTTAACATAACTTGCAGGTGGAAAAATCTATATAACATAGTATTTAACATTGAAGCAGGAATCTGAGACAGAGCTAAATTTGGTAGCTTTACTAAACGCGTGATGCAAAACTTACTCGGTGTTAACCTAATTGTACCTTTTATGTTGTGACCTCTCTACCTCAATGTTTCTCTAACCAACACATATGAGAAAGGCATTTAAGATGCCAAAGCTCCGTCCATTTTGCTGAATCTGCAGAATAATTAAAATTGTCTTTACAAAGAAGATTGTTGGCTGATTTCATTTGATAGTAACATCACCAACTTTGTCCTCCGGTCAAACTTGCTTATCAGTAGGGGTGTACATCGGGCCGGGCAGGCCAGCCCAAGCCCAATTATAGGACAGGCCGGGACGGACGGGCTTGTAGTCCTTACTACCCATTAAGTTTAACAGGCCGGGCCAGGCAATAACATAAATTTAATGCCCATGGCCCGTCCATACCCGTGAAACAATACAGGCCAGGCCAGGTCGGGCTGGGCAAGCCTCAGGCCAAGAGATAATTCAAAATTTTAAAGTATATATGTTTGTTTTTTTGGCTTGATGAATGATGATATCTGTAACTCGTTCAAATGATAGTTCAAGTAATTCATATTCATTACTGTGAAATGTAATTCAGAATTTTCTCTAACCCCAATAAATTGTCCACATATGAAATTTAAGTTCTTGAGAAATCCATCACCCTAGTAGAAAACTTTATTCGAGGCTATTGGCAGTCAGGCAGGTCGGGTAACTAAACAAACTACCGGGCAGGATAACAGGCTGGACTCTAATATTTGAACAAAAACCCGGGTCCGCCCACTTATAATTATCGGGCAGGTAGGGCTAGCCCATGATAGGCTGTCGGGCGCCCATGGGCTCCTTCGGACCCGGGCGGTACATGGCAGGCCGCAGGCTTCCAGGTATTCTGTACACCCCTACTTATCAGGATATCCACCTATGCGTCCTTCATTTACAGAGCAAAGATGATTTACTAGCTAAGCTACATCCATACATTCAACTTACAACGATATTCCAGAGGGGTGACAATTACATGCTAAACTTATAAGTTGTCACCACTCTCGTAGGTATATATTGTAACAAACTAATAATCAACTGTACTAATAATCAACTGTTGTTTGTTTGCCTGGCTGCGGAACAACACTCATTAGCCACCACTCATTATTCAACAAGCAGACTACAAGTCAACGTCTCATGTTGGTTTGTGCATCTTATTTAATGATCTTATGTTCTACCATCTACCTCATTCAAAAATTTTTTATCTGATATCTGATTCTTAGGAAGTCATCAAAAGGATTTTTTTTTTTGTTCATAATTTTTCACCTACGGTTTCAGTGGTAAATTTTAGTCGGTTGTGCTGCAGTAGGTTATTACGTGACAATTTTATATTCACATTTCGTGTTGAAAGAGAAATTGTGGATCAATGAATTTAAACAGATTACTCCCAAAGCAAATTCTGGAGAACAATGGCATACAGTATTTAGGTGAAGCTACTGATTTTGGATCATGAGTCATGTTTTAGATCACACTGAGAGATTTTGCTCAACATGCAACAAGTTTTAGGTCTCTTGTTAGATTTTGAGTTACAGACCAACAGCGGTATACTTGGATAAGGTGCAGATTTTGAGTCGTAGTGTAGTTATAGGGTCATTAATTGGATCAGTAGACATATCGTAGACAAAATTAGAGTCATGAGGAATTTTTTTTGTCTACAAGATGAACAGCATCACAAGGCCGGTTTTTTGGGATTTAGTGGTAGAATGCAGAAAAATTAGCAAAATTTTGAGTTGCTCATCAAATTTTAGGCCACAAGGACAACTTCTGCAGCTATAATGCAATTTATATATCACTACAAAAATTGAACCATTCAGACTTGATATATCAGTTGTTAATTGATTGCTTCTGATATTCATTTTAAGAAAAAGTAAGATGTTGAATTCACTACTTCCTTACTAAAGTTGCAACTTCTACAGCCCTACATTCAACTTACAACGATATCCCAGAATTCACCAGTTAGATGATAATTAAACTTGTAAGATGTCATAACTCTTTTTCATAGGCATATATATACTGTAAAGATTGATACTCAACTATGCTTTGTTTGCCTGACTGAGGCACAACACTCATTCGCCACCACATTATACAACAAGTCAAATCTCATGTCAAAATGTTTACCGCATTCAAAGTGTTTAACTGGATAAACATGAAATTAGAAAAGTCTTATTGATCCACAATTATTTTTTATTTTGCTCTAACATCTAGCACAGGAAAAGGAACAAGAATATTAAACTTACACGATAGAGAGAATTTGATGAGGAGAATGTTTCTGAGCACATTAGCATTGCAAAACTGAAACAAGAGAAGAGAATCCATGGTCTGTTCCTGCTTCAACCATACGTTTAGTAGATTGGAAGTTTTCGACAAAGACTCACTCCGATGGCTGAAGAGTTGAGTATCCGATTTACTGCTTAGCTCGCCCCACTAATTGCAGACAACCATTGTTCCAGTGATATCTAGTAGCAAACCATCCCCTGTATGATAGGCCAACAACATTCAAATCAAATAAATTGATAACTCACTAGTTTCACATCAACAATAATCTTAAAGAAAATACAAGAATCCATTGTTACAAGTTAACTCACTAGTTCTACCTAATATATCTCTCAATTATCAAAACGATTGCTTGAGAAATTCGTTTTGTTTATAAATATTATCTACCAAATCCAAACAGATCGGATTGATATGAAACTCGCCATTTCAAGGTTACCTTAATCCATTTATCATCTTCCAAAACATCTAGATTCTGCATTTGATAGATATTAAATCAAGACATTAGAATCTATAATATAACCGAAAACGAAAATTCTCCCGTTTCCACCGTCGCACAGGAAAAGACCATACTGTCCCTCCGCGTTTTTAACACTACTGCGTACATTTTCGTCAATATCTTTAAATACAGGGGTAAATTAGATACTCTCTATTTCTTCTAAAACACATACAGTATGTAAAAAGAATCGAACTCCCTCTTTGCTTCTCTTCTTCTCTTCGACTGCTTTCTTCTCAATCGAGATCTTTCTTCTTCGATTCCACCGACGATGCCATGACCACCACCACCAGCAACAACACCACCACAGCGCCAACACCTCCACCGTCACCAGCATAACCACCATCCACCTAATTCAATTTCACCTTCTGACTATCACCATCACCACTATCATAACCACCAACTTCATCAACATCACACCACCATTAGAATTGATTTACCTATTTCGATTTCAATTCATACTAACCACCACCACCTCCTTCAGTTTCGAATTCTACAATTTTATCATCTTCATCCATTAATTAACACCTCAATTTCATTATTAAACCTAATTTCATCATCTCAATCCCAATCAACACAAACCTAAATTTCGCTAAAATTTTGTGATTAGGTTTCATTTTTTAATTACGAGAGATGGAATGAATGAATATACAGAGAAGACGAACAAAAATGAAGAAGCTATTTCCGTCCCAACCTTCCGCGCCCCAACCGTGTCAACCCATTTCCCGAGCACGGTTATTGACTCGAGTGAGTTAACCGAGTCATATCCTTTCTTAATTTTTTTTTTTTTTGTTGTTTGAATTATCCACTTTCTTAAATTCATTTCTATATCTCCACCTTGAGTAACGGAATTGGCATCAGCAACAGCAACTTCAATTATTTCAATTGATTAAAATATCTTCATGTTGTGATAGTGTTCAAGAAACCAAACTAACAATGGCAAGGAAGAAAATAGAAATAAGATGCTCACAATTTACAAACCGGCAACAAGTAAAGATGAAGTACTGTATGTAAACAGAGACAAAGTTTGGGGAAACAAGATCTTAAAAGAAACATAAATTCAACTATACAAGTGCAAAGAAAAAGGAGCTTTAATTTTCGGGTTCTAGATTTGCTTTTACTCGGTTTTGGGAAGAAAATTATGTCACTAGAATGCCCGTAATAACCGTAAGCCTTACACTTGGCTTTCATGCCCATATTCAAACATCGAGACTCTTCCTATGTCGGTGACGTGGAACACTACCTTACTGTCACATACCATAAATTAGGGCCGTATAGGGACATATAACTACGGTGGGCCGGGATTTTCTCGTAATTTCGCATCCCTTAACCACACCCTATTTGGTCAAGCCATCAAGTTTTAGAGTCCAAGAACGGCCAACCCATGGTGTTCATCTTAACAGCCTCACCAAGACTGTTTTTTCGTTTTGTTTAAAGCATAACGGTGCATATGTATACGGGAGCGGCAATTGCTATATGCGACAATGTTGTTCCACACCACCGCACGAAAGTATCGTGCCATGTATACCTCCACGCGCACTTTCCGGATGCACAATTGCTTTGGGAAGGTCCATGCATTACTATTAAAAAATACAATGATTCTCGGAAGGCGGGATCCGCCCTCGGGGGAATTTGCGGGTCCACTGAAAAGTAAGCTTGGTCCACCTAGCTGAGTCCGGCGGTTTTGGGGAGTTTATTGAGACGGTCAATTAAGAATTTTCGTATAAAATACTTGGTGAATATTAACCCCTTACAGCGAATAAGGCATTAACTGTAGCACCATCACCCTTCCGCCCCGTGCCATTATGGCACGGGCAATCCACTAGTCATTAAAAAAAACAACAACTTGGGAATGAAAGGGTTAGAGTTGAGTGAGTGCAAATAGAAATAAGTAAATTGAACTTACCTGCTGGAGGGACGGCGGAACATGATGCTAAGGAGATACAGATGGGGTTAAGTTCTGAAAACTTATCGATGAAACGTAGCTTTTCAGATACCTAAGAAACAGTTGATGTTTGAGAGGAGATATCATTGTGCTGATCTTGTTGTTGTTGATGATCGTAAACATCACTTGTGTACATTACCAGTCTCTAAAAACACCTTTCGCTACTGGTCACTGAGGAATCGAACTATGTTGTGGTTGTGGTGGTGGTGGAGGCAGCATACCAGGTGAAAGATCCATGTGCATTCCAACTTTGCCTCGTGCCAGTCCAATTTCGATTTCCGAACTGTTATAAAAGAACCCGAAAATGATCTATGATAGCACTTTTTCCATTTGAAATGTAAACCAAAGGCTATCTTGGAAAGCCTTTGATACAAATAAATTAGCCAAGGTTTTGATAATGTACCAAATACTAAGCCTTTGAAACAAATAAACGCGAAGAAACGCTTGTTGGTGATGGTGAGATTTATATAAGCGACAAGACAAATTACTCGAAAATGGGATTTACTCGGAGACATTTTTATGAATACGTACAAGGTACCAGGACCTCATAAATGGTGAAAAATGTAACAAAGCTTCATTATACTGGTAATCCACTTTTTTGTTCTGCTTTCCTCACTTTACACTGTTTGGAGAAACTGAAGCCGGATTCTTTGCTCACCTTCAACTAAAATTGTTTGTTGTACGAGGGAATCCAAAATCTGAGAAAATGTAAGGGCTAGAAATTACATTCAAGGAGTGGAAACAAAAGATAAAGCACATGTATTTTTGCTGATAAAAAAAAAAAAAAAAAAAAAAAAAAAAAAAGTTTACAACTTTGTTTTGCTTACATTTGCTCGATCTTTTGTTTCCCCTCCTTCAATGTCGCCCTTATTTCCACTTTGTGTCCGGCTTATGCAGGAGAATAGCAATCTGTGACTTCACTAATATTTTTAAACAAACATACAATTGAATGCAGTAGACTGTTTAGAGTTCACCTCTGTCCCCTCCTGCAGGATAGTTGACCACAAAATCATTAAAGAAAAAATATTAGTAGGAATAGTGATTCTGTGCCAAGGCTGACAAATGATTCTTCATAAAGAAATTGTGCACTCTAACAAAACGCCAGAAATGTGACTAGATCTTTTTTCAACAATTACAATTGTGAGCAGCAAAGAATCATCAAACCATATAATTTTTTTTTGATCGATACATCAAAGTCTACCTAATCTATCTTGTTATTTATTGATTGCTTCAGATATTCATTTTAAGAAAACGTAAGCCCTTTCCTTCATTTACAGTATAATGATGAACTGACTAGTTCCTTACTCTATCAGCTACAGCCCTACATTCAACTTACAACGATATCCCAGAATTCACCAGTTACAGGATAATTAAACTTGTAAGATGTAACAATGCTTTTTCATAGGCATATACAGTAAAAATTGATATTAAACTATGCGTTGTTTGCCTGACTGAGGCACAACACTCATTAGCCACCACATTACACAACATGTCATATTTCATGTCGAATTTGCATCTTATCTAATAATCTTAGGTTCTACCATCTACCACATTCGTCTGATTCTTACACAGTCATAAACACACAAAACTCACCACTAGTCATGAAATTTGATTCTTTTTATCCTTTTTGTTTTGCAAATGAAGTCTCAGCCTGTTCTTTTTGGAAGCCTCTTTCAAGGTACACTGCATTTTACAAATAGAAAATCAGAACAAGTCTTTTAGATCCACAATTATTTTTAATTCTGCTCTAACATCTTTAAGTCTAGCACATGAAAAGGAACAAGAGTATTAAACTTACTTGAAATAGAAACAAGTGGTGGAGAGTTCCGTGTACTGCGTGGCATACCAGAACTGTACAACATTCACATCAACAATAAGATGTTCACATCAACAATAAGATGTCTTGAAATGTAATTCAAGAATCAAATCAAATGTTACAACTTACAAGGTCTACATGATGTAACCCTAAACTTACTGTCAAATGATTGCTTCAAAAATTCATTCTAAAGATACATCTTATGTTATTGTCATCTACCAGATCCAAACAATTTTCATCCGGTTGATATGAAACTCACCATTTCAAGGCATCCTCAATAACACCTAGATATGAAATCAGTACATTAGAATCATTAAAAGAAAAAGAAAAAAAGGTGCAACTTGGGAATGAAAGGGTTAGAGTTGAGTGAGTGAAACAGGTAAACCAAACTTACCTGACGGAGGAGGTTAGGAAGCTAGAAAGATACAGATGGAGTTAAGATCTGAAAACTGATTGATGAAACCCAGTTTTTCACAATTCATCCCCAACTTATGTTTGAGAGGAGAAATCATCATGCTGATTTTCTTACAAACAGTTTATCATCAGATTCATTGTAACATTACAAACAGTTTCATCAGATTGATATGAAACTCGCCATTTCAGGATTCATTGTAACATTACAAACAGTTTCATCAGATTGATATGAAACTCGCCATTTCAGGATTACCTCCATCCTTTTCGCACCTTCGAGCACCTACATTCTGCATTTGACAGATATGAAATCAGCACATTATAATCATTAAAAAAAAAAATACAACTTGGGAATGAAATGGTTAGAGTTGAGTGAGTGCAAATAGAAACGAGTAAATTGAACTTACCTGCTGAAAAAAAGATACGACTGATGGAACACAGCTTTTCACACACTTAAGCAACTTCTTATGTTTGAGAGGAGAAATCATTGTGCTGATCTTGTTGTTGTTGTTGATGATCGTCAACCTCAGATGTCATCTTGATTTGTGGCGGCGGCGGCGGTTTTTGAGAAAAGAAGAGAAGGAGAGGGTGGAGGCAGTAGGAAACTGAGAATTAGGGTAATGAGCCCTACTACAAACCTTTAAATACTAGGGTAAATTCACAATGAATGAAAAACAGTACGTATTTACACTTTGGTTACATCACCGATATTCTCAAAGGAGGAGCATATTTTTGGTCTTCCGGATACACATACCGCAAAATTCTGGAGCACAATGGCACAGTTATGGTGCCCTGCAGATTTGGATCACAAGGAGACACTTATGGTCGTGTTTTAGCTCATGAAATGAATTCAAGGTCACACCGGGAGATTTTAACAAATTGTAAGTCTCTAGTATAGGTATAGAATTTGAGTTGCAGGCTTACAGTGACATACTTAGATGAGGTATAGAATTTGAATCATAGTGTAATATTTTAGGGTCATTAGACAGTGTTCGGATCAGACTGTAGACAGATCATACACAATATGGGTCACGAGGCAAATCATCGACGACTAACAGAAGGAGATGAGCCAATCAACTATATCTTTCAGAAAGTGAAAGAAAAACCAAGGCACCTCATAGAACCCATTTACAAGAATGATAATATACATCAAGTCACCGAAAACTTGAAGCCTCCACAAACTTCTTTAATGGCCCATAATTCTGTCATATATGTTGCTGCCGTTATGCAAACTGCAATGGAAGTACCGTTATCTGGTTGAAGTATTCGACCTGTACCTGCAAGATGATCAGAAGTGGCTACTCTATCAGAATTCAATTTAACATAACCTGCAGGTGCAAAAATCCATCCAACATATTTAACAATTGGTTTAAATGGGAGCCGGAATCGTGATGTGACCTAAATTAAGCGGCTTTCTTGAATGCCCCATACAAAACCGACTCAATGTTAAACTTCGCTAATGGTATATGTTCATGGAAATCTAAATATAAAACGAATAATGCAGAGATGTTAACATTCTAAGAAGAGGTGATCTAATGACTCTGCACATTGGGAAAGAATCAGGGATATCTAAACCTCTCTTCCTCAATGTTTTTATAACCAAAACATATGAGAAGGGCATCTAAGATGCCAAAGCTCCCCCATTTCTTTGAATCATAAAAGACAATTAAAATTGTCTTTACAAAGAAGATTGTAGCCTGATTTGATAGTAACATCACCAATTTTCTCCTCCGGCCAAACTTGCTTATCAGGATATCCACCTAATATAACTATTAGGGATAGCTTTGAACTTGTTTAGCAGCTCTGAAAAACAAAACCGGAAATGCTCACAAAATTCCAGGAACCAGTATGTCGATCTATAAGATCTTTGACTAAAAGATGCAGGACTGGGGTAATATCTCCATTAGCATCCCAAACGTTGATGTCATCACCATTGCCTACACACCACCTCAAACCAGCCTTGACAATTTCTCTACTTTAATAAAGAACCAACTGCAAGGATTCATAAGTATCCTTCATGCAGTTTTAGCAAGGAAAGACAAGTTTGGGAATCACCTGCCTCTACAGGCAGTGAGGCAGACAAATTTTATCCGACCCATTAGCATGCATTTTAGGTTGACCCTCTCTATTTTTCACAAGAATTTTCTTCATATTTTATCAATAGCTTGAAGTACACCTCTAAGGATTTTACAGAAACCATAAGATGATTTAAAAATGGATCGAGAACAGATTTATGAGCACAACTCATGAATACCTAATCCATCTTAGAAAAACTAAAACATTTTATGCATCCTTGATTTGCAGAGCAATGATGATTTACTAGTTACTTGCTATATCAGCTACATCCATACATTCAACATACAACGATATTCCAGGGAGGTGACAGGTTACATGCTAAACCTGTAAAAAATTGATAATCAAATACGGTTTGTTTGCCTGACAGCGGTACAACACTCATTAGCCACCACAGTATTCAACAAGCAGACAACAAATCAAAGTCTCATGTTGGATTGTACATCTTATTCAATCTTATGTTTGTTGGGATCTTGCAACAATGAACAGCACGTTAGATGTATCGAAAATAATATGTAAAGAACTAATGCGAAACAACTCTACCGAAATAACTTGACGAGGGCAGAATCACAGGTTCAACAAGTTGTCCTTAACACATTAGTTCGCGGGTATACTCGAGTTGAGTAATGCTAAACCCCTCACAGCCGAAGATGTGTCCGGGATAAGACTGCCCGATATAACTTGAGTTAGCACAACGCAAGTTACCTCTCTTCGAACTCGGCAACGGGGATGGAGGTAAAACGTCGGAGAAAACCCTAGAATAAAAGAAGAATTTTTCGGTGTATAGAATACGAGAATTTGAGTTGTATTTAAAGGAGAAAATACTTGCAAATCAAGTTAGGTTTTGGTTTTCTTTAAAAACTAGTAAAACACCTAAAAGGAATTTACCCATAAATAAAACTCTAAAAATATTTTAGGAATTAATTTCCTAAAGAAAAACTCGCCCAAAAAATAAATCCGAGTAGAAGAGGAACTTGGTGCATGGCATACGCGCATATCGCATGGGTCAAAATTTGTATTTTTTCCCACCCGCTCCACCCACAATGTTGTTTTACAACATATCCATAAGCATATGGCTATATAGTGGAGCTCCTTCTCTATTATACCCAATGTG
Organism: Papaver armeniacum; assembly: GCA_023531295.1. NCBI lineage: Eukaryota > Viridiplantae > Streptophyta > Magnoliopsida > Ranunculales > Papaveraceae > Papaver > Papaver armeniacum. The sequence goes on from JAJJWW010017538.1 coordinate 131,836, forward strand.
GGACTAAAGAGAGATTCATTCACTCATAAAATGAGCAAGTATCCTTGGACCCTTAGGTCACTAGATCAAACCACACCAAGACCAAAATATTTTTATTAAAAACTCATTTTTCTCCAACAATCCCCCACATGAATGAAATCTCGGAAAAACGAAAAAATCAGAGTAAGGAAAATACCATTTAGGCAAAGGTGTCCATGAGGTCTTTGAACCCTTACTTAGTGAGAAGTCTGGAACTACTAGCTAAACAAAGAACCTAGTCTTGAACCGATAGCGTTGGTGTAATTCGCGACAACAACCCACATGATATTCTCTGGTGTTGCTAAGTTCGTGCCGTGTTGTCCAATTTGGCCCCTGGACATATCCTGTTTCTCAAATGCTCTAGAGAATTGGCTCAATTCTCTCAGGAAGCGCCCCACTTCCACATTCGGATAGGTGAGTTCCATCAAGAGTGTTACCGCTACACCCCACTTCAATCTTAAATTGAAACTATGGAACTCATTAAGACTTATTTAAAAGTCATCCTCCACATGCAGTCACACTATCACATCAACACCATAGGGAAGGGACAAGAGAATGAAATTCTCGATAGTGTTTACCTTTACCCACCATGAATTAGTTGTCTCATTCGAAACCTTGATCTTGGATTCTCCAGTCAGCAAGGTTGAGTATCCTTCATGGCAAGTTTAATTATTGAGCCTAAGCCCCATCCCCTCGATGCTTTACTAACTATCTCCTTGGACAAACCTTTCGTCAAAGGGTCCGCGATATTCTCCTGATTTGCATCCAATCTATGGAAATAACGCCCGTTGAGATTAGTGTTTTCAAAGTGTCATGTCTTCTACGAATATGTATAGACTTTCCATTGTAGAAGCAACTCTTAGCTCTACCTACTCAGCAGATTTCTTTGTCACGTTGTATAGATATAATGTTTGTGCCTATGAGAGAGGAATATCTTCTAAAAAGTTTCTTAGCCATTCGGCCTCCTCTCCCTTTATCTAACGCAATAAACTCTCGATTCCATAGTGGAACGAGCTATACATGTCTGTTTGGAACTCTTCCAAGATACGGAACGCACCGCTAGAGTGAATACATATCCACTGTAGACTTAGAATCCTCTCGATCCTGTTATCCGGTTTGCACGCAAAATCCCTCAAGGACGGCCGGATATCCTTTGTAATTCAAACTAAAGGTCATTGTGTACTTCAAGTACTTTAGCACTCTAATAAGTGCATCCCAATGTATCCGCTGGATTACAAGTATACCCTTAACCTACTTACAAAGATAAGCAATGTCCTGGTCTGTACTATTCATCAAATACATCAGCCTTCCTATGACTCTCGAGTATTCAAGTTGATTAACTCCTACACCCTTATTCTTCTTGAGACGACAATTAGAATTATAAGGAGTACACACAGTTTCTGATTAAACCGATTAAATTTCTTAAGTATGGATTCAACATAATGAGACCGACTCAGGACTATAGCCATTAGAAGTTTTTCTAATCTTCATCCCTAATATGACATCACGGGCCTAAGTCTTTCATGTCAAAGTTCTCATTCAACAGTTTCTTAGTGGAATTAATAACATCCATGTTTGTACCTAGTATAAGCATATCATCAACATACAAGCATACAATCACACGGGCATCCTTGACAAGTTTAGTATAAACACACTTATCGATTCATTAATTCTAAAAGTAGGAAATACCATATGGTCCTGAAATAATATATTAGAGAGATTTTCTAGTCCAATTGGCCTAGTCAATTATGCATTTAGTCACCATTTGGTAATATAAATTATCATTTGGTCCTAAAAATTATAGTTGGTCCTAGGGTGATGTCTGTGGATGATGTAAATGTCATCTTGTAATGGCAAAAACACCCATATATTATTGTTTGGTCTATGAAAATAATGCTTTGGTCCTAAGGTGATGTCACAGTCCTTTGTTTTTTCTCACTTAATAAAAATAAATAAATAAAACTTAAAACTTAAATATCTTTTGAACCATATGTCTAAAAATGATAAATTTTATATATTTGGAAAGCCCTCGTGATAGCTTTCCAACGAGTACCATTGTCGCTATGTTTGGAGCTTTTATTTTTGCCTTATTTTTTAGCTATAAAATGAACTATTATAATGAGTTCATTCTACAAAATGAACTACATTGATGAACTATTATATTTAGAATGAAGTCCATATAAAAACTAAAATGGACTTCATTCCAAATGAAGTCCATATAAAACATATACAAACAGACTTCATTTCGGAATGAAGTCCATAAAACATGAAAAAAACAGACTTCCATTCCAAAAATGAAGTCCATATAAAATATATACAAACATACTTCATTTAAGAATGAAGTCCATATAAAAACATAAAAATGGACTTCATTCCGAAACAGTCCATATCTGCTTTCACATACAAGCAGGACTTCATTTCGGAATGAAGTCCATATAAAACATGAAAAAGCAGGACTTCATTCGAAATGAAGTCCATATAAAAAAGCATAAAAAAAGCAGGACTTCATTTCGGAATGGAGTCCTTATAAAACATATACAAGCAGGACTTCATTTCGGAATGAAGTCCATATAAAAACATGAAAAAGCCAGGACTTCATTAGGAAATGAAGTCCATATAAAAACCCTAAAAAGGACTTCATTTAAGGAATGAAGTCCATATAAAAAACATCAATATCTTCATCTTCAAATGAAGTCTGTTTTTTCATTCTCGGAATGAACTACTTATTATATTGAAAAATTAAAAGCTCCAAACATAGCGACAATGGTACTCGTTGAAGCTATCGTAGGAAAGCTTTCGAATATATAAAATTTATTAATTTTGACATATATTTTGAAGATATTTAATTTTACAAACTTTTTAAATATTAAGGTAAGAATAGAAGAAAATAGTAGAAAATAAACGAGAGAAACCATTCACGTGAGAGGAAAAAAATAAGATAGGAATTACTTTAGATATTTTAATAATTATGGACCAAATGGAAAAGGTGATTTGTGAAAGGACGAATAGACATGGGACCACCTTGAAAAGGACCAAACCATATTTTCCCGTTCTAAAACCACTAAAGAAATCATCACATGATCAAATTTTTCATTGTTTAGGTGCTTATTTCAATCCATATAAAGATTTAACTAGTTTACACTTTTTTCACAACCTTTAAACTACAAAGCCCTCGGGTTGATTTCCATATAAATTTCTTCATCTAACCTCACCATTAAGAAAACGCTGTCTTTACATCCATTTGATGTATCTCTAAATTATGGACGAAGCTATAACCCAGTTAACATCCTAATGGAGCTAATTCTACTCACCGGTGAATATGTGTCAAAGAAATCTATACCTTCTATTTGTCTGTAGCCTTTAGCTACCAGCCTTCAGCCTTGTATTTCAATGGTTCCCATCTATCTTACGTTTTCTTTTGAAAATCCATTTTACAACCTATGGCCTTACACCTGGAGGTAAATCTACAAGTTCAAAGTACCTTTTCTCGAAGGGAATCCATTTCATGATGGAAGCTTCTTTCCACCACGGAAGCTTAAGACAAGTCATAGCTTCTCTATAAGTCGAGGATCAGGACTCGGCTAGGTATGTAATGCAACCAGATAGTTTTCTAGTTCTAACCCTTTTACCTCTTCTAGGTTCCACTTCTGGTTCATCTTTCTCTAAAGGTAACAATTGACTACTTGAAGGGAACATCTAGGGGATCATCAAAACATCTCTTTTGAGAATCACGTTTCAAAGGAAGCAGTTTCAAAAAAACTTCGGCATCCTAGACTCCATGATAGTATTCAACCTATGTCGGAAATTTAGGAGACTCACAACCATAACTACAAGCACTAGAATGTAAGGATATCCTATAAAAACACAATCAACTAGGCTTTGGGTCCTATCTTATTTTTCTTAGAGGAGGGGATGCCTCACCTTCTCGCAAGCACCCCCACGCTTTGAAGTAATCATATAAGATGGTTGTCTACCTTTCCATAACTCATATGGAGTTTTGCATCCCGATCCTTTAAAGGGTACTCGTTGCCGGGGATGTAATTGGCGGAGAGGCATAACCTCCCCCCACAGAATTGAAGGTAACTCCTGAACTAATCAACATGGCATTCATCATATCCTTAAGGGTACCTGCTTCTACGTTCAGCCTACACCATTGGACCGAGGTGAATAGGAGGGGTAACCTCATGTATTATGCCATGTTCTTCACGAAAATCTCCTATAGGAATTATGTACTCACCACCAGTCAGGCACCTAATAGTTTTAATGGTAGTATTCAATTGGTTTTCGACTTCACTTTTATATATCTTAAAGGCTTCTAAGGCATCATCCTTCCCTCTAAGTAAATATAACAGCATTACTGCATAATCATCTATAAAAGTAATAAACCATTCTTACCACCTCTTGTTTGAACTGACTTCATATCAACTAGATCCAGAGTGGATTAAATCTAAGGGTTTAGGAGTTTCTCTCGGACATTCTTATTGAATGATTTATTAGCATGCTTAGATTCTGTACGCAATCTCACACGTATGATATTTATCTAAGAGTGAATTTGGGTATGCAATCTCACGCTAGCCAATTTATGCATTGATTTATAGTTTACATGACCAACTCTACCATGCCAAACGTTCAATGACACACACATGTAAACGGTAAGAATCATTCAATTTCAATTGCAGACCGAGTTACATTAAGTTTATATAGACCCCAGCCTCATAACCCTTACCCACATAATCATGTGCCCTTAGTTACTATAAGTTTTCCGACTAATTGTAACTTTAAAGCCCTTATCATCTAAAACGGAACAAGAAACAAGATTTTTGCAGATGTCCGAACATGAAGAACTTCATTCAATGTGAGAGTCTCCGGATATGGGCTTGAGACCAGGCCTTCCTTTTCCTGTGACTCACAGTGCGGATGAGTTACCATATAGAGTTTCTCGCCTTCCCCTACCCTCTGGTAGGAAGTGAGAGCAGTCTCTGTTCCCACAAACATGTAGTAGCTCGAGTCTGCCAGCAATCCATCGCATTGGTCGCGGATTAACCCGGACACCACGGAAAACTCCGTAGTAGCGAGAAATCCCACACTACACCCCTTACTCAATTTTAAGTAGATTCTAAATCTTATTAATCACCTAAATCTCAAAATATAAGTGCTAGAAATTTAAATAGACACATAAGATTTTTTACATGGTTCGATCAATGTGATCTACATCCCACGATTCTTCACTATGATTTTTGAGGTTACATTAAATTAGATTTACAATCTCCCATTAATGGATATTTTCTAGAGCTCTAGATCTAATTATTTGGGAAGAAGATGATAAAGAAAATAAATCTCTCTCTAAAAATATCTCTCTCCTCCTAAAAGTGTCCCCCAAAATTATTCCTCCCCTTTCTACTCTCCTGCTCTCCTCTTTATATAGGTGTTTACATAATGGACGACCGGCTCACATACTGGCTCATATTCTAGAGCTCTTCATGATTTCTTGAGGCTCTCGCTACCTTTCTGAGACATTCTCACAGCTCTTAATGATTTCAGAGCTCTTTACCTTCTCTGAACATTCTCGCGAGCCCTTTAATGATTTATCGAGCTCTTGCTACCTTCTCTTGAGACACTCTCTCGAGTCTTGCTACCTTCTCTCGAGACACTCTCTCGAGTCTTGCTACCTTCTCTCGAGACACTCTGCGAGTCTTGCTACCTTCTCTCGAGACATTCTCTCGAGTTAAGAAAATAATTGAATCTACGCACGCTAAGAAAATATGTTGTGGAAATATTTGAATCCTACATCTTACCTCTTTTTTCCTTGAATATTGCTTCAAGAGCGATCTTTAAGGAAAAATGCATTGTTGCATATTAATCTTTGGTCTTTGTTGATGAAGGAACGAGCGGAAGCATTGGACTTGAAAAGTACGTACTTGCCTCATTCTTTAGCGAGTTCAAGACCTTTAGAGGAAAGTATATATGAAGTATTATCTCTTGAAGTATGTATATGAAGTATCCTTGAAGAAAGATAAGAAGTACTCAATCCTCGAAATATATAAGAAGTATTGCGAATCCATCATGGAAACTCTCGCTCCATGTTCTTGCCTCATGCTATGTTTATTCTTTCAAGTTCAACTTTGCGAAGTGGATAAGAAATATTAATCCTTGAGTATATAAGAAGTATTGCCTGCGTTCATCTTGAAGTCATTATTCCATTTTGGTGAGGATTCTTGTTGTTCATTGGTAAACATCTTCTTTGGAAATGATTCTTTAGAAAATAAAGAACATAAAATGTTTTTTCGGTAATCCAT
>JAJJWW010017539.1:0-49231 GCA_023531295.1 Papaver armeniacum
GGTTAGATTAGGAATTAATAATTTAATTATATAAGGGGTAACCCAGCTAGGATATTTGGATCCCTATTTTGTCATTTAGTCATATCCCCCAATTAGTTTTCATATCCCCCAATTACGCGTTCTAGAATATTGTACACTTAACATTATAATATTAACTTTAATTTTATTTCTCTATTTTTTAATTTTTTTTAATTATTATTGTATTTATTATTTTAAAATAAAAAATGGAAAAAAATAGATAAATAAAATAAAAGTTAATATTATAATGTTAAGTGTACAATATTCTAGGGTAAAACTTGTCTTTATAATAAAAAAAATAAGGTTAAAATAGAGAATCAATCAAATCCAATTACGTGGGTCCACAGTTTCTGATTTTCTAGCTTTTAAAAGCTAGTGCTGAGTAGCTTTTAAAATCAGGCCTAAAATGAAAGTGCTTCTCTCCAAAAAGCACTTTGAAAAAAATTTACCAAATATAATTTTTGATAAAAGTTTGTTACAAAGTGCTTTTGGTTGAAAAAAGCAATCCCAAACGGGGCTTAAGTAATGCATAATTTTCCTACTGTATAAGTAAGAAATCCATTAACAAAAACAAAATTTGACCAGAAAGTGCAATTGCATCATATAAACGCAATTGCTTCTGTGTGATGATTGAAATTCATGTGGGATAATGATTCTTGTGATTATTCAGCCTAAATTATCAAACTAACTAGTAACTTTAATATCTAATATCTCTTGAATAACTACAAATTAGAGTATATTTTGTTGGTGTATCTTCAGGAAACCCTCACTAGATAAGGTCACCTAGGGTTTAAAGGCTTGTTGCACTTGCTAAGTGTAACTATGATTCCTTCGAAAGTGAGATATACTTTAGTTTTAAGTTAGTTAGTTTTCTCGACGACTATCAAAAGGAAAGTATAGGGGAATTTGATAAGCGCACAATTTATATATTTTAGTGTCGAACACATATGTTTAATTGCCATTTTTTTTTTGTCTTAATTGCTTTATATTATGTTGATTTTCTATTTCGTGTCTTTCATTATTGTACATCCCTTAAGAGATATGAAAATCGATCTAAATGTGCTAATGAAGTGAAGTCACACAAGTGTAAGAAGATCCAAGACCAAGCGGTGTAAAAACAATATGAAAAAGTATCGTAAATGTGGAGAAAGAAGAAGAAAAAAAGTTGTATCTGCAGGACTGACTACTTACCTAAAAATTGTCAAGAAGAAAAAAAAACCCCAGAGATTTCACTTTTTCTCGGTCAAAGAAGTAGTCGAGAGCAAATAAAACTGGGGAAATAAACATCTTAAGACGATTGTCTCACCAACAAACTCCTCCAAAACTACCTCTCACTTGAACTTTTTTCTGGGTTCTATGACATTCAATTTGAGACCTACCGCTTCCCAAAATGGTTCATCATTCCTCGTTATAAGAGGTATTTTTGGATTTAAGCGATTTTGGGGGAATTTTGGAGACAATCCTTCTAGAATGATTTCCAAAATCTCGTTTTGGTTTCGGCGAGAATATGGAAACCAAATTTTAAAAATTATTCTCTTGCAAGATAATGGACGACTAAATCATGAGAAAATTGGACAAGTTAGAAAGTGGGTCGCGTTCAAATTCAAAACAAACATACAAAATTTCTATTAGGATGAGCAACGGGTAAAATCTGTGGATTTGGTGCCACCCATAATATCTAGTGCATCTAATGTCTAGTGCTAGATTTCCATCCGCGTTCAATCTATCATCTGGAGGTCTAACATCTGTTGGTCAGTAGGTGAATGGGTTGGATGTTGGTGGATCCCGGATTTGAATTAAAAAAATTATATAAGTAAGCTGAAATCCAAACTAATAAAAATATTGTATTATTCAGTTAATGATTAATAACATCCTAAATCATCTTAAACCCTCTCCGCCTCTCCACTAGCAATTTATATAATCAAACTTCCATAGAGAATCATACGAAATAGATATACTAACGAGTATAAATTGCTAAATTTACCTTCACACCTTTCATAATTCCAAAAATACCCTTAGCCTAAGGGATGCGGGTGTCTAATCGATTTCTAGACATGCACTCTCACCCGATCCAATATTTAATAGATTTTCAAGTATGAACTCATGCCCAATCTACCCATGAGCGGATTGGATGTCCACCTTCCAAATTACAGGTAGATTGGGTCAGATTGGCTGGTTGGCCCACCATTCTCACCCCTAATATCCATCGGGCGCGCGAGAAAAGCAAGAAACTATAGAAGATATATCTAATTAAGGTTTTTGGCGTATTCATTTTATATGATCGAGTAGTGCAGAGAAGGAATAAATGGCTCTAATAGTGGTACCCAAATAACTTAACTTGTTTACTACCTTGTATTCGACCAATAAGAAGACCAATTTCCTTGTCTAACTTATGTGGCAACATGGTGCGGTGGCAGTGAAGATTAACAGGTTTGATTACTAAAATAAGGAATGTCAGTGGACTTGAAAATTATGGTTAGTAAGGTGAGTATGGTCCATATTAGTATGGTTTTAGCCTCATCCTCGTCCAATTTAATGCACGACAGGTTTCAAGTTTGACGTTTACGTTCAATGATCTAATCTAGTTGTATTTCAAACTTTTGTTAATTTTTGTGATAAAAGGGTGGATAATTATTAACAGTTCTACCAATGGAGGCATATAAGACTCATGAAGCATTATCTTAGGTGGAGATAATTATATGTGTGATAACGACAAATCTAGCAGAAAAGAGAAAATGTATAGACTAAAGGGAAAAAAATACCGAGTGGCAAAACAATATTACTTACATTTTATGTGGATATCATTATGATAAAAATCATGTGGAATTGAATCATCCTTGCTTACCCAAAGGGGAGTGAGTTGCTATCACAAGCTGAAAAAGTAAGGGTACAACAACCTCACCCAATAATTCGCTTAGCAATCTGTATGGACTAACTCCAATATACCATTAAGAGAATCAACTAGACAGTCAGACTCAATCTTAATAAAAAGTATATCAAAGAGTTATATCTCAATTTCTCGATTCAATACTTACTCAAGCAAATAGAAATTTGCGAGTCAAATTGAATACAAGAAAAATTTACTTGAACGGTACCAAAGACCAATGTTCAAGTATCAATCAATTTCAATCAACAACCAAAGGTCGGATTTCCCAATTGATTGATTCAACGCATAACCTGTGATATTTTAATTATATAACAAAATATAATGCAGAAAAGAAATAACACAGACACCAGAAGTTTTGTTAACGAGGAAACCGCAAATGTAGAAAAACCCCGAGACCTAGCCCAGATTGAACACACATTGTATTAAGCCGCTACATACACTAGCCTACTACCAACTAACTTCGGTCTGGACTGTAGTTGAACCTCAATCAATCTCACACTGATCCAAGGTACAGTTGCGCTCCTTATGTCTCTGATCCCAGCAGGATACTACGCACTTGATTCCCTTATCTGATCTCACCCACAACTAAGAGTTGCTACGACCCAAAGCCGAAGACTTTAATAAACAAATCTGTATCACACATAAAAGTCTACAGGAATAGATAAATATTTCTCCCACATAAATACCTGCGAGTTTTGTTCTGTCTTTTGATAAATCAAGGTGAACAGGAACCAATTGATAACCCGGACTTATACACCCGAAGAACATCCTAGAATTATCAATCACCTCACAATAATCTTAATCGACTAGCGAAACAAGATATTGTGGAATCACAAACGATGAGACGAAGGTGTTTGTGACTACTTTTCTATCTTGCCTATCGAAGATAATTAATCTCAAGCCAATCTTACGATTGTACTCAAATACGATAGAAACAACAAGATCAGATCACGCAACTACAGAGAAAATAGTTGGGTCTGGCTTCACAATCCCAATGAAGTCTTCAAGTCGTTAACCTACAGGGTCTCGGTAGAAACCTAAGGTTAAAGGAGAATCGACTCTAGCTTATACAACTAGTATCACACAAGAGGTGTGGGGATTAGGTTTCCCAGTTGCTAGAGTTCTTCTTTATATAGTCTTCCAAATGAGGGTTTGCAATCTAAGTTACCTTGGTAACAAAGCATTCAATATTCACCGTTAGATGAAAACCTGATTAGATTCAAGCTAATATATTTCAACCGTTAGATCGAACTTAGCTTGTTATACACAAATAAAATGCAAGTTCATTTAGGTTTGTGTAACCGTACCTAAACGTGTACACCTAGTTGGTTCAACAGTAGTTAACCAAGTGGTTAGCCATATGACCACTTTCATATCAACCATATTCATCTTCACCATAACTAGTTCAAATGACTCAAAAGAACTAGTTATAGAGTTGTTCAATTTCTTAGATCTCATAGAAGTATATGATGGTTATTTTCAATGATGTTGTAGTAAGAAGGGTTGTCGTTCACTCGGACTTGTTAAAATCGATTTTAAGTTTTAATAAAAGAAAATACTAAAGATAAAGAAAATATATATATATATATATATATATATATACAAAATATTGTCACAGGATGAAGAGAGTTCTTTGGGACTAGGATTTCGTCGAATTCATAACATAGGGTTCAATTTATTTATTCTCAACAATTAAAGCTCAATAAATAAAATTAACATGGACTCTGATTTTGCCAAGGTAGATTCTTAAAAGATTGGTTGTAAATCCTAAGCATGATGTATCAAAACATTTAAGCTAAGCATACCTCATCAAATTAAATGACAACCAATAAATTCAAATCATATTTCAATTAAAATTAATGCAAAAGTCTTAAAAAGAATTAAATAATTTTACCCATGTATGAAATTCGTCTTCCTCCGTCGTCCCAGTGTTGGGGTTTAGCTCATCATGTTGGAAACACGCTCAAAAGTTGATTTCATTGCTCAAAAATGGTTTACAAATGATGAATAAGGGAGAAATAATGAAAAATCGGGTTTGTAACAATTATTTTTGTTACAAACCGAACTGTTACAGAGAACGATAAATATTAACTGTCGTTGTTACTGTTTCTTTAAGTCTGTCTCCAAACTACGACCCTCAGCTGCGAGTCGTTAACACTGTTGAAGAACGCGGTCTTTGGCTGTCTGTTCTTCGTGTTCTTCGTCTTCCACAGGAGCAGAAAAATATTCTCTGCAACTCTCGATTCTCACTCTATTGACGCTCTAAACTCTCCCTCAACTGCTCTGATACTCTAACACCCTTTATAAAGCAAAAATGATCAATAAATCTCGCAGTAAAGTCCCCAAATCTTCTCATTACTCGGAAATAATATCTCTTCATATTTACGGGATAATTTCCTTTTTTTTTATCTCTTTCTTGCGTTGCATACAGGCTAACACACTCCAAACAGACCACAACACGTGCCGAAACGTCGTAGATCGATTAATACTCACTGCAACCACACGAAATCTTGTGTATTTCTCCTCCCGTAACCGAGCTGCCCTGTTATTCTTCACGCGAGTTATCTGGCCAATTTTAGTCGAGCCAAAGACCCAAACTAAGCTTGTTAGGCCCAATCAAGTCGTCACAGAGGGTTTCAGCGATTGAATCTCTCCCGAAACACCCAAAAATCCAATTCTAAATTCTGCCAGTGAAGACCCAAAATTCCCGCCAAATTCAGTATTTTGAAAGGTTGGGGATGACCTCCCCTTATCCAGCTGTGGGGTGCGAATAGCAAAGGGTTACCCCTTATCCAAAGTGGGAGTCCGAATAGCAGATGTCCTCCGGGGGTGTTCCGAGCAACTTTTCGAGCCGAATTTTCCAATAATCTTTATTTCCAAAAAATACCTACAAACACACAAAACACCATAATAAGGACAAAAAGGAGTACCAACAATACAGAAAATTGAGGACAAGTTAGACACATAAATGCGTCTTATCAGTATACAAGACACAATCGAAGTAAAAACGATTTTGATTCACTCGAATCAATTCATGAACTTTATAGCCACGGTTTGCAAATATGCATTCTTTAGTTTATATAATTTTAAGTTCACGAATAAACCGTTTTTAGAAAATAACCTACTCAAGTATGCATACCTGTACGCATACTTAAGTACCCGGATTAAGTTTGTTTTCAGTTCACAAACTCCAGCAGGTACGCGGACTTTAATTCCGGCTATCCTGAGCAGCAAAGTACGCATACTTTGGTTCAAGGATTTTGGACTTACACAAGTATGAGTTCACATACAATGTTTATATCCATTCAAGGTTATATATTCTAAACTCTCATTTCAATCATTGAAACATTCTTAGAGGATGTCAAATAGAGGCTACTCACACACTATTCTTCATCAAAGCGATTTTCAAGATATTGAAATAATCAACATGACTTTCGTCACTTGTAAAGATGAACTTGGCCAAAGCGAAAGCTTACCAACACATATTTCGAGAAATAGATAAGCGAGATAAACTCGGCTCGAAATAGAAAATGTGTATAATCGAAGTCTATATAGCAATACGACTTTTGTCTCAAGATAGGAGATATAGTAGATAGACTTTTGAGTGATAGATAAGTTCAAGTCTCCACATACCTTTTAGTCCATGAAGTTCCACCAGTTCCTTGAGTAGTTGTTCGTCTTTGTATGATGATCGCCGTGGAGTCTAGAGCTCAACTACACTTTCTATCCTAGTCCGAGACTTAGCTATAAGTAGACTAGAAATCAAGACTTATAGTTTTGGCAACTAAACTTGACAAACAAGCTTGAGATAGCAACGCTTGCGAGTTCGACCGAGCAGTGCTCTAACACAAGCTTCAACGGAAGTGCTTATATATATGCAGAGCAATAGAAAAATATATATTGAAGATATAATAATCAAGTTGTATGGTGAAAGTACGGAAAATTTTACTTTTCTTTATAAAACTATATGTAATAAAGTTTTTACCAAAATTGATTAAAAAAAAGGGGGAGAGTGCTAAAGCATTGTTCGGTTGAACCCACATGTGTTATTATGTCAAATCTAGAATTGTGTAGTGATCTACACTACAAACAGCTAAATTAGGGGTTCAATCTTACAGGATCTACATTGTAAAGATTTGGATAAAAACCTCATAGAGGCAGAGTAACTCTTTCATAAAAATCTTCACTGGTTTTTGGTTAGGGTTACAAAGACGAATAAAAGAGAAGAGTGTTTTGGTCACACGAGCCAAACACACACACACACACACACAGAGAGAAGTTCACTAAAGACACTCAATACAATGATAATAGCACCCCCTAAGTAGCTAAGTCAGACAAGGCCATGACAATGCCCACCCCTACAGCATATCCTTGTCCTCAAGGATGAACTTAGGGAAAGAAGATTTAATGAAAGTTGTGTCTTCCCAAGTAGCATGTCCTTCAGCAGTGTGAGACCATTGGACCTGCACCTGTGGAACATATTGGCGGCCCTTGATAAGAACGCGAGTACTCAAAACTTTAACATGCTTGACCTTGAATAATCCATCTTTGTCTAAGGTGGGAAGTACTGTCTGTGGAAGAAGTCCTTGGCCAATTTTCTTCTTTAATTGTGAGACGTGAAAAACTGGGTGAATCCGAGAAGAGACAGGTAACTCAAGTTGATAAGCAATAGCACCAACTCTTTCTAGTACCTTGTAACTTGGCTGCTAGTTTGAGATTCTTGCGTAGCTGAATTGAGGTCTGCCTATTGATGAGTGCCAAATAGTGCATATTTATACACCTTTTTATTGGCATTTTACTCATCTTTTGCGCTTAGAAATCAGATATTATCCCAGACTCTGTGTTTTCTTTGTTTTCAAGAATAAATATTTGTATTAATTAATTTTGTGTTTTTAGGTAATAAATAAAGCTCGGAGAATCTGAGGAGCCAAAAGAGCGAAGAATTGAGTCGAGCACCTATGGAGTAGATGGCCAAAGCTCGCGCGCGCGTCAGTTGCAACCCAACAAGGAAGACATGGGCTAGAGCTACCCATGACCCGGATCCGAACCCGTTCATCCCAAGCCGTTCAGATCGCGTCTAGACACATCCAACGGTCGCTGCTTCCACGCGTATCGAGTTTGCTGATCCCGCTCAACATCAAACTGCCTGATTCCCCTGAGCCGTTGAGATTTCCACTCCCTAAATCCTACGCTCGCTCCGTCATTCTCATCAAATCTTGATGTACCCGCCTCACACCACAACACCTATATAACCCCCCTTCACCAAAACCTAATTCATTTCTCCTCCTCTCCACCCGACGAGCTCGCTCCGCAAAACCCTTCGTCCCGACCATGGCGTAGCGCCACCACCTCCGTCCTCTCTCGAGCACGGCCGCTGTCACGACCCACCGACAACACCGGCGGCCGCAATGTAACCACCTCTCCGCCTCCCTCTATTTCCCTCATAGTTTACGCCCTAGAGACTAAGTGAGAAATAGAAAGAGAAGAGGGCTAGGGTTAGGGTTTCTCGAAAGGAGGAAGCACGCATCGCCTCGGAGCCGAATCGACACAGCAGAGTCGAGAGCATGGGTGAGAGTGTTTGTGTTTTAATTTCTTTTTGAAAGAAATTAGGGTTTGGGATATTTTTAGGATGTATAAATAGAAGGTGTTTGTGTTTGTTAGGGTTCATGCCTGGGTTAGCCAGTCACTAGGTTAATTTTGTTCTTTGTTATGATAATTTGATGTTTTAATTTAGTTGTTAGGGTCTCCATGAAACCCTAATTTACAACTGTGTTCTTCATGCTCATGTATTGTCTTGAATGTTTGAATACTTTCTAGATGGAATTAATCTCAAGTATGATAGCACTTTGCTCTCAAAGTGCATGCCAATGCCATGGATGCCTTTGTAGTTTGATTCACTCTGTGTTGTTTATGCTACAACCCAAGTTTAAATTGATTATTATGTTCCTCGATTATTTGTCTTGTAATTAGACAAGTAATACTTGGGAGATATACTTTAGTTGCGATTAACTTTGTCAAGCGGAGAAACACTTTAGGTTAAGGCGGACTTGACACCTTGCCTTTATCTAGCATAAGAATAAGAACAATGTCATGAGTAAAAGACACGGGCAGAGGTTAGCGGTGGATTTAAGACCCTAGCAACACCTCTATCAGCATCTTATACCTTAGCTTAGGATCATACCATCACAACTCGCCCGTTTCGGCAACCAACACATCTTTGTTACATTCTGTTGCCTTTTGTTACTCTGTCACCTTTGAATTTGATTGAACAAGCCTTAGATCATATAAGAGCACACCCTCGTCTCGTGGATCGACCGTACTTGCCGCGTCTCCGATAGACGCCGTGCACTTGCGGATTATAACACGTAGGCCATAAAATACATACACATCTTCGGGCCTACCAAGTTTTTGGCGCCGCTGCCGGGGACTTGGTGTGTGCCCTGTGTGATTTTTGTTCTTGCTTAACTGATTTCCCTCTCTCCCTGTATATACCCACCTTTATAGTTAATTTTTAACCCTGTATTAGTGTAATTTAATTATTCTCTCTTGTTTGCATCCTCACTGTGTTAATTTAGTTGTTCTCAGTTCATCATCGTTTTCTTGTGTCTCAACCCTGTACATGCTCACTCTGTGTCTTTCCTTTTAGTTCAGTCTTCCATTGTATATATGCATTACAATCTGAACTCTTTTGCACTGATCTGCCATAGCATCTGTAGCTTAACTTTTAGCTTAATTCTTGCATTTGCATTTACTTATTGAGAACTCATCGAGTGTTATTAGCCTTTGCGACTTACGGCCATAAGCCCTGAATCTGTGTTGTAAGCCACAACCTTAGAAACCCAAGTTGTAAGCCACGCCTTGAACTCCGCCCTGCCACTCTGTGCTGTACCCATTGATCTATTGTTTGTTGAGCCAAGTTATTCCCAGATTGCATATTCCTGTTGCCTAAAGCCTGCACACTTTTGAGAACTGAGATTTCTCTCCTGAGTTAACAGGTGCTTGATGTGCTGATGTGCCTCTGATTATCTGAGCCAACCCAAGGCAGACAAGGAAAAGTGCAGAGCATGAGCATCCACTTGCGCTGAACCTAGTAAGTCACCTGCCCTGAAATCTTGAGCATAGTTGCAGCTGAAGACATGACCATCTTGGCTGCACTGGGTTGGTAACTCCACCTAAATTTCCATTTTGAATGCTAAGCTGCCATGTTTGCATGATACGAGTTGATTGCGTTTATGTACTTAAACCGTAGCTTGGTTAGACTTTGCTCTAAGTTGCAACCGTGATTAGACTTAGCTTGAATCGTGCTTAGATTGAGTCTTTGGGGTGTAGCTTGTTTTTGCCTCGAGACTTTGCATAATCTGTGCACTGTGTCACCTTGAGAATTTGTATGAGCTGTAGGTTGCAAACCCAGCTGCCACCTCCAAACCTGGTTGAGCTGTGAGTCTTAGCCTATAAGGATTGAGAGTTGAGCTAGAGACCCTGCCTGAATGACCTGTGCATAACCCTGTGGAGTGAGTTGTGTGCATAATTATATTGGCTGAAACCTGGTAAGCTAGGAACCTTGCATACCCTGCTTTGCCTTGGCTATTGCAAGCCTTATTTTGTGCATAACCTCGTGTAAGCCTGCTAAGCTTGCCCTGTACAAGCCGTGTCTTGTCTTTGTGACTCCGCATACAATGTGTGCACGGGCTTGCCAAGCCAAGTCGTGAACTCAGCAAGCACTTCTCTGTGCTTAAAATTGTGAAATTGTGTGAGTGTCATACACCTACTGACTGAGTTGCCAACTCGATAGACTAAGCCCCATCTCTTTGGCCGAGCACAAAGCTTTAAGCCCACCGCCCATAACCGGGTTGAACATTTACATTTGGCTAATTTGGAGTCGGGCCGACACCAAACCGAGCCCACAAGAACACAAGCACCCTGGGCGAGCTTTCTCACCGGGCTGCTTAGGCTAAACCTATTAGGCTGTGCAGCCAATTGAGCCCACAAAACCTAGGCTTTGCACACAATTGCTGGGCTTCCTACAAAACCAAACAACAAGCCCACATAAACCAAACCTTACCCAACAAACCAAATGAAACCCAATAAACCAAACCAATCCCATTAAAACCAAACTTAGTCCACTTCAGCTGGGCTTTGAGTTCAATTTGAGTTGATAAATCATGTCAGGATTTTGGTCCGCATCTGGGGATTCAAACAAATCCCTTAGAGAGCTTGCTTACGGGCACCTTTCACAGGATGAACACCCCACATACCATAGTGACTTTAGGGAATTTTATGGGCCTTCTCAGGGCCCCGAATTCACATACCCTAATCATTATGATCACATACTTCATCCACCACGGGTTGAAAATGAACAATTTTCTCATACCCAGTCATCACTTTTAGATCAATTAGAGGCTCGACTATCTCGCTTTAGATAGGCAACCGCTTTAGAAAGGCAATCATGTCGAATCTAGTTTTCTAGGCAATATGAAACGCATGCTTGCACCTTATGTGGTGGCTTAGACCACCCTGCTGAATACTGTTATATTTTGCATGCTTTTAGACAGTCTAGGGAAAACCATGATAATCCAATGTACGAAGTGTCTAGAAGTGACTATTGGGACCATAATCAACCTGCACACATGCATCATTCACCACAGTGGGGAGATGAACGATTTTATACTCCCCAACTCCTAGTTTGCAATCAACAATGGAAACACTCTTGGAGCAAAATGCTAGGCTTGAAAGGAATGCAATGCATGACCATCCATATAGCAACACGTCTGAATTTCCCTTCTCTAGTGAACCTTATGCACAACCATACAATGAATATCCATATGAGGAATGCATACCCACTAGTGAAGACTCTCCTTCAATAGAACAACTCAAGATGATTCTTCAAAGGAACCTAATTGAGTTACAAAATGATAGGATTGAAAATAGTGTTTCTAGTCTTACTCATGCAACTAACATTGAATATGAACCTAATCTAGAGGTAGATGAGTACACTAAAAATACTACAATTTTGAATGAAGAGATGAATTCTTGCTATGATGATGATGATGAAATATGAAGAGCATGTATATTTTGAAAATGTGATAGAATCTTTAGGTTCAGAGACATTAAGTGTCTCTTCTGTGAACCCCATGAATGATGCTTCTTCTGATATTCATGCATGTGATGTTGATATGGATCCTGTGGAATTGTCCTGTGAAAGTGAACATGATTTACCCTCTTTTGACTTTAGGAAAGTGTGTGATGGTACAAATGATTTTAAAAATGAACACAACTTAGATGTACCTAACCTCTCTCCTGAGTCACAAATTGAAACTCCTCCACCAAACCTAGGTGTAGTTTGTAACAAAATTGCAAAACCAACTTTTCTGAAAATGCCTAACTTAGGCCTAGAACTTTGTGCTTCCCAAGTCCTCTTGGACTATTTTGCATCAAAGTATAACACTTTAAGGAGCCACAGTTGGAATGTGTATGTCTGCCTGTTATTAGTAAAACTCATTTTGAGTTAGACCTTTTGCATGATGTACCGTTAAAATTGCAAGATTTTGTGCTCCCAAACACACCCGTTCACAAGTTTAGGTTTGGGGGAAACTCATTCCCATTTGCAGTCTTACTTGCACTCTCATTTTATTTTTGTGTAAGGCTGTTAATGTGTGTACATATTGTCTTTTGGGTTGATCCTCAACTCTTTAGATTTGTTGGTTTATGGTGCATTTTCATTGTATATATCCGGTAGGACTTGTTAAATTTTTCTTTTCTTGATTCGGTTGAGTCTTCTTGCACATATATTATGCTAATCCGATATGATCTCCGTTGAGAATATTGGATTCTAGCCTTGATTAATGAAGCTCAACCTTGCTCCCGCCGACATACCGGTAATCTCTTCCCTTTTATCTTATCGGCCATAGTTCTCGTGGTACGTGATTTGTTTAAATTTTTCCTATCGTGACACATTGAGGACAATGTTTGATTTAGGTTTGGGGTGCATTTGCATTTAGAGTTTTTAGTCTTTTATTTTACCTTTTATTTTCAAAAAAAAAAAAAAAAAAAAAAAAAAAAAAAATCAAAAATTCAAAAACTTTTTGCAAATAAAAACCTCCAACTTTTAGAGATTTTAGAGTCACTAGCATGCTTCTAGCTATGTTTACATAGAGAATCGACCGAAATAACGAGAACTTGGAAGTCTTGGGAGAACACAATCGGGTTTCTTAGTTGATTAGAGCGTTAAAGTTGGATTTAACCATACCGGGAGGGCGAATTAGGTCTTTGTTTAGATATTCGGTAGTAGAATTGTGATCACCCATAGTGGAGACTACCCATTTTACATCAAGTGAGGCACCAACCTTCAATTTTTGCAACTTTCTAGAAAAGTGTTAGAGTGTGTGTCACCTTACGTAAATTCCGGGTAGGAATGGTGAGCTACCCAACTTCGCACCATTTTAGCACTACTTTTGATCTCTTGAGTGCTAGTTTTTGTCAATCATGAGGGTGACGTCTAAAGATGAAAACTCCTTCTAAATACCGATTTGTAGTTAGCATCATTCTCTCTCTCAATCAAGAAGACCCATAGAAACACATCATCGTCAACAACCGGAGACGAATCGAGAATATTGAAAGAAAAGTTGAGATAGTCCAAGGTTTACGTGCAACAAAGAAAACGAAAAGAAAATAGGATGAGAATTAATAAAATTTATAAAATCAAGACAATACAAGTTGTGGAAAAATTGAGTGATAAAGTCCTTTGTCCATGGAGTTAGTTGTTTCATTATTTGTATTTGTATTTTATTTTCACTTATTATAAAAAAAAAAAAAAAAAAAAAAAAAAAATCAATCAAAAAAAAAATCAAAAAAAAAAAAAAAAAAAAAAAAAATCAAAAATCAAAAAAAAAAAAATATTGTAGTTTATTTTCTTATTTTTGCTACCACCATGGTAAAGAAGAGTTAAAAAGAAAAATCCAAACAACAAGGAATTTGAGTAGAAAAGTTAAAAATTGTCAAGTTTTGTGAAGTTTAGAAGTTCGTCATCAACATTTGAAGACCGAAGACCGAAGATTGAAGACGTTTCTATGGTTTCTTATGAGAGAGTGATATTAATTACCGATCGGGTGAGAAGGTAAGTGAGTACTCCCACCCTTGCTAATGGTTGATTTCCTTTCTTAGAGATCATCAGAAAAAGATTCTTTTTGTCCACACTTTTGTGGAGTCTCCAGATTTTATTTCGAAGGTTATCCTTCTTACCTACAACGTGCGTGATTTCTCTCTTTATTCCCGCCGCACACATGAGAGACTAAAAAAGCGATCTTTTTGAGTGCAATTATCATAAAACCTTAATGGTGAGGCGAAGTTGAGACTATGATCACAATCGAATCCGAATTCTTTCATATGGTATGGTTACTTCTCGCAAAGCACTTAAGGATGAGAATGTGTTCTTCGATAGTTCTAACTTCTTGTTACTAGCATGCGAAACTCTATGTCCTCATAGCTTCTAGGATGCTTGAGACTCTTTTACACTTTGAAGTTGGAGAAGGTTTTGTGGGTACACCTACGGTAAACCCTCACGAGACTACAACTCGTCCACTAGGGACACCTAGGGGTTTAAAGGCTTAGTGCATACGCTAAATGCATTCGAGAGACCTGCGACAGGGGTATAGTTAGGATTTCTTATTTTCTGTTTCACTTGAGGACAAGTAAAATTCAGGTTTGGGGGTATTTGATGAGTGCCAAATAGTGCATATTTATACACCTTTTTATTGGCATTTTACTCATCTTTTGCGCTTAGAAATCAGATATTATCCCAGACTCTGTGTTTTCTTTGTTTTCAAGAATAAATATTTGTATTAATTAATTTTGTGTTTTTAGGTAATAAATAAAGCTCGGAGAATCGAGAGCAAAAGAGCGAAGAATTGAGTCGAGCACCTATGGAGTAGATGGCCAAAGCCTGCGCGCGCGTCAGTTGCAACCCAACAAGGAAGACATGGGCTAGAGCTACCCATGACCCGGATCCGAACCCGTTCATCCCAAGCCGTTCAGATCGCGTCTAGACACATCCAACGGTCGCTGCTTCCACGCGTATCGAGTTTGCTGCTCCCGCTCAACATCAAACTGCCTGATTCCCCTGAGCCGTTGAGATTTCCACTCCCTAAATCCTACGCTCGCTCCGTCATTCCCATCAAATCTTGATGTACCCGCCTCACACCACAACACCTATATAACCCCCCTTCACCAAAACCTAATTCATTTTCTCCTCCTCTCCACCCGACGAGCTCGCTCCGCAAAACCCTTCGTCCCGACCATGGCGGAGCGCCACCACCTCTAGTCCTCTCGAGCACGGCCGCTGTCACGACCCACCGACAACACCGGCGGTCGCAACAGACCACCTCTCGCCTCCCTCTATTTCCCTCATAGTTTCTTCCCTAGAGACTAAGTGAGAAATAGAAAGAGAAGAGGGCTAGGGTTAGGGTTTCTCGAGCAGAGGAAGCACGCATCGGCTCGAGAGCCGAATCGAGGGCGAGTCGAGAGCATGGGTGAGAGTGTTTGTGTTTTAATTTCTGTTTTGAAAGAAATTAGGGTTTGGGATATTTTTCAGATGTATAAATAGAAGGTGTTTGTGTTTGTTAGGGTTCATGCCTGGGTTAGCCAGTGCGTCAATTAGGTTTAGTTGTGTTTTAATTTGTATTTTTGCTACTTCAATTATGTGTTAGTTTAATTATCCAGGGTGTTTGATGAAACCCCTGCTCTTATGTTGAGTTCACATGTCTAAATTTGTGTCTTATTGTGCTTAATTAAGAAGAGTAATTTCATGCTGTATGGATTAATTGCATTTGTGATAATTTGTCTTGTGATAAGACAAATTATACTAGGAATGAAATAGAGACAAGGTTGAATTACTTAGGAGTAATTAGTTAGCCTACAACCCAAATGAGCTTGTGATAACTTGTACTTGTGAAAAGACAAGTTATACTAGGAGTGAATTAGGATAGTTAGCTAAAGGATTCCTCCACTTGAGGCCTTCAAAGGAGGTATGAGACATGAGCAGTATGTTTGGCCTTAGCATGGAAGTAGAGGTGGATTCACCACCCCGGCACCTTACAATCCTTTGTTCTTTGCCTTAGTTTAGAGTCACTAAAACAACTTCAGTCGTTTCTACGACACAAAACATTAGCTCTGTCACTTGTTACAATATCACTTAGAATTCAGTTAAGCATAGCCCTTGATCATACATAGCACCACAAGTCCTTGTGGGATCGACCCGCACTTGCCGCGTCTCCGATAGACGCCGTGCACTTGCGGATTATAACACGTAGGCCATAAAATACATACACATCTTCGGGCCTACCACCTATATGGCTGAAGACGTAAATAGACCCAATCGCCTACTACAAATGATCTCTCAACCCTGCCCTTGTCAGCCTGCTGCTTCATTCGATGTTGAGCAGTAAGAATATTCTGGCGCAATACATCTGTCATAATGGCTCGCTGGTGTAAATAATCTTCTACTAAGGAGTTGTGAATGGTCCCAGCAGCGTATAGTCCAAATTGTGGTGGAGGATAGCCGTAAAGAGCCTGAAAAGGTGTTAGCTTGAGGCTGGTGTGGTAAGAAGTATTAAACCACCACTCCGCGAGAGATATCCATGACACCCACTTGACAGGCCTGTAACTACACATGCAACGCAAATAGGATTCTAAACAAGCATTAACACGTTCTGTTTGTCCATCCGTTTGCGGGTGGTAAGTCGTGCTCAAATGTAGAGAAGTACCCACTGCCCTGAACAATGCCTTCCAAAATCCACTCAAAAAACTGCATCTTTATCGGAAACAATGGTTTCAGGGATGCCATGTAGTATAAGGATGGTGTTGATAAAAACCTTGGCTATTGTTTGAGCTGTGTAAGGGTAGTTTAACGCTATAAAGTGAGAGTATTTTGTGAAACGATCAACAATTACCAGAATGACGTCTCTGCCCTGAGACTTTGGCAAACCAGATATGAAATCCATGCTAAGGTGCTTTCATGCTTGATCAGGTACATGCAATGGTTGTAGCAAACCAACAGGTGGCTGATGTTCCACTATGTGTTGTTGGCAGATGTCGCAGTTGCGGACGAATTCAATCAACTCTTTCTTCAAGCCAGGCCAATGGAAGAATGACTTAGATTTTTGATAACTGGCTTGCATTCCGGAGTGTCCTCCAATGGCTGATGAATGAACAACTGCAAGAATCTTGTGTCGAAATGCACCACTGGTGCCAATATATATCCTGCCCTGAAACTTCAGAATACCATTAGTGTAAGTATAACCCTCATCATTTTGGGGAGAAACAATGAGCTTTGGAATCCAATATGAGGCAAGTGGGTCAGCCACATAGCTAGTGATCACTTCTTCAATCCATTTTGGTTGAGTCGCAGATAAGGAAAAACAACTAGCACGAGTGATGCGTGTCGTGGGTGCAACGAATTAGTGATCTTAATTTCCACTCAATTAAAAATAATATAATGGAAGTCAAGTTCGTTCCCACGAAGAGCAGTGAGATTTAGTTGTCAAAAATGTCACAATGGGGGGTTTGTTTTAGATTTAAAAGTAAATAGACAAAATAGTTAAAAGATTAAGATTGCAAGCAATATGGAGAGAGATGATCGAGGAATCCTTCTTCGTTACTAAACCGTCAATGAGTTAATATATTCATCAATTCATCATTAATCATAGATTATTATCAACCGTGGAATAACAACTAGCGCAGTGCTATCCCCTAAAGTCCTTTGGTCACTGGATACCGAAGCGCTCGAATATCAGATTCTATTCGTCCAAGCCACCAAGTAGTAGCGTACTCAAGGTGTAACTTGGTCGAATGGTTTATATTTTATGACTTAGGTTAATCTTAGTAGTTAGACTCTTAGCGCAAGGTCCACTTTCTAATGTTGTTCTACACGCGATTGCTCCACAGAATCCCTCTGCAAGGTCTCACGTTTTCTATTTGTGTATGGGTTATTCAACAATTACACGGATATCCTAACCCTTTACTAGCAATGAATCAATCAATAAACTACTATAGTTGGCCACCTACATCAATCAATTAATCAATCATACACATTCATTTAAGTAGAAGCAAACAATAATCATATGAAGAACTCAAAATAGATGCATATATTAATCCAAATCAAGTCTAGAACTTAGAATTCATCTTCAATCAATTATGGGTTTAGCTACTCATGGATGTAGAAACACCCATGTTAAACATATAAGAAAATGAAAGAGAAATTATTACGATGGTGAAATCGCTTCAAAACCCTAGCTTTTCCTCCTTGCGTTCTTCTCTCCAAAGGCGTGATTATAAAGATTATATGATCAAAGATAGAAATATCTCTTATATAGGTGTCCAAATTATAGCTGCACCCGTGTATCAAACCCCGGTCAAATGGTCGCCAAGACTTGCCAAAACACGAGCCAAATAGCTCACTTCCATAAACTGTCGTGCAAAGAAATTCAGCTCCAGCTAATGGGCCCACGAACAAGCTGTTAAGGTCCGGCCCAACATCTCGTCTCAACTGTCATTGGCCTGTCAGTTTCTCGGAACTGATAGGCATATGCTTCGGCTTCTTGTGATTTTTCCACGGACGGACAAACCTCCGTGAGAATTATTTTTCCCTGAGTGTTTCTTCTCTCCGCCAGAATCACGAACACTCCTCTATCCGTGAAAATAAAAAGTTACTGGATTTCAGTTTTCTCCCTTATTTCCCCCTGGATTTTTTCTGTTTTTCCGGCTATCTCACGTACCCTCTAGTCACCGTGAGTTTTCTGAACTTCTGAGTATTCAAGCCTAAGCTAATAAATCTCGCGTGTACCAGGCTCTCCGTGAAAAGATGTCTCTTCTGAATTTCAAAACTCGACACTCCCACTTCCCTGTACTTTCTCCTTCACTCAGCTCCATCGTCACTGTCTCAATCTCTTAAACTCAGACGTCTCCTATCAACTCCAACTATATCGACAACACTCAACCACCGCAGCCTTACTTCATCAATCACCGGTCTCTGATCCTCATTGATAGAAAATAATCTATATTCTATCTCTTTCGTAATCATCCCACGTCACATCAATCCCTAATCAATCAGTGAGCCATCATCATCTTTTCCAAGCTCTTTGTTTCCTAGGCTAAACCCAAAACCAATACAAATTCCGATATCGACAGTAGCAACGATAACCTCCAACAACAACCATCTCCGTTACAGCTCTGTTTTATCACACCTGAGCCATCATCTTTTAGTCACCATCACTACCATCTTCAAACACGATATTCGACTCCCTGATCAGTACATCAGACATTCGCAGCAACTCAGCCTCCATCGATCATCACTGCCTCGTCCTTCTCTCAACTCTCGTATCTCTGATATGCTCGGACTTCACCAGTCATCGTGAACATCTTCCACAGCTCCGGACCATCTTCCTGCTCATGTTATCACTGCCATCTTTGTTCTATTGTGTTCATCTAGCGACCATAGGCTCAGCACCACCACTGCGTTCATAGTTTCCATCAACTGCCAATGCTCTTACTCGAGCTTAACAACTGCATCAATGATCACCGGCAATCTTCATAACCACTGCCAATAATAGCAGCATCTCAATCCCATGCATACTCCTAACCAGCTAACACGACTCAACACAATTGTCTTCTCCTTGTTTTGCTCGACACCGGCTCAACACCTACAACTCAACCGGAACTTCCCTGTACTTGCCGAGCTCTATAATCATCTTGCCATCAAACCACGAAAGCACTCAAGATGATGGCAGCATCCATCATTATTATCAATCGTCGATCACTCCTGCTCCCTGAACTGGTCATGAAATGTGTTGAAGAAGAAGGTGGTGTGCCCCGAGTAAAATAATCGGGTGCTTTTAGTAATCTCATTCAACTGCCAGTCTTAGAAAACTGACAGTGTAATTTTCTGCATCATTCTTGCTTCGCGCATAACTTCTTCGTGTGATATCGGATAGACCCCATTTTTTCGCCGTTAGCTTCGCCTTTTCGTCCTCTTCAATATGATAGCAAGAACTCCTAGATATGAACGAGCTCTACTTGGTCTTTGGCCCTCCTCCGCTTTTAGCTAACTTCTTTTGCTTGCACAATTAAGTGCCAATTCGCTTCTTTTGGATGATTCACCTAATAAAACACAAAAAGAGAAAAACAAACGAAATATACAATAATTTGCAAGAATATAAACGATTACTAGCATGGATTCGACACTAAATATATACAAACTATGCACTTAACAACGAGACAGAGCATCAGCTACACGATTCTCTGAGCCCTTCTTGTAGCAAAAGGTGAAGTTGTACTCCAAAAGCTTAGTGAGCCATTTCTGCCGGAGTAAGGTGTGTAACTGCTTCTCCATGACAAATCTGAGGCTTTGATGATCTGTAAAAATCTTGAAATGGGAACTCAATAAGTAAGTTCTCAATTTGGTGACGGCAAGGACGATGGCCAATAACTCCTTTTCGTAAGTGGAAAGTGATGTGTATCCGATGCCCAATCCCTTGCTGTGGAAGGCAATATGCCTACCATCTTGCATTAACACTGCCCCAACACATGTGTCACTAGCATCTGTTTCTACTACAAACTCCTTACTAAAATCTGGTAATACCAACACTGGAGTAGAGGTGACCATTTTTTTGAGTAGCTCAAAAGCTGTTTCTGCAGCCGCATTCCAAGAGAAATTACCATTTTTAAGCAATGTTGTAAGTGGTTGACAAATAAGCACATAGTCCTTGACAAATTTACGGTAATAACCTGTCAGCCCTAGAAACCCACGGAGACCCTTAGTGGTAGTTGGTCTAGGCCAGTTCACCATACGATCAATTTTGGTTGGGTGTTTGCGACACCCTTGCTGCTGATTACATGACCTAGATACTCTATTTGTGATTGACCAAATGAACATTTACTACGCTTAACAAACATGGAATGACTGTGTAGGATAGAAAGTGTAATATGCAGATGCTGACAATATGAAGCCATGTCTTTACTATAGATTAGTATTTCGTCGAAGAAGACGAGGATAAATTTTCGAAGGTATGGGCGAAAAATATCATTCATGAGTGATTGAAAAGTTATCGGGGCATTAGTGAGCCCAAAAGGCATCACTCTAAACTCATGATTCCCGTGGTGTGTACGAAATGCGGTCTTAGCAATGTCATCTAAGTATACCCTAATCTGGTGGTACCCAGTAAGAAGATCTAGTTTGGTGAATACAGTAGCACCAGATAACTCAGCAAGCAATTCATCAATAACCGGTATAGGGTACTTATCTTTTATTGTGATTGCATTAAGCTTACGATAGTCGACACATAATCTCCACCCTCCGTCTTTCTTTTTGACTAAGATGACTGGTGATGCAAAAGGGCTACGGCTGGGCTGTATGATATCTGCTTGTAACATTTCTTGAAGTAGGTTCTCAATCACCTCCTTCTGCAGATATGGTACTCCATAAGGCCGCATATTTGGTGGAGTAACATTGGGAAGCAAATTGATGTGGTGATCATGAGCTCTCTCCGGGGGTAGTGTGGTAGGTGTCTGAAAAATGCCAGGGAACTGCTCTAGAACTGCAGCAATTGGTGCTTCTATGACTTTTGGAGTAGTGTTGTTGGCCTGGGGAGAAAAGAATTGTCCAATGAGACCTTGGGTGCCTTTTGGAAGTAGTCTTTTCAGCATGGAGCCTGACATTTGAGACAAGGTAGCTTCTTCTAGTTGGCATGTCAATTGGATCTCCTTACTTTGGTGCTGAAATTTAATAATGAGTTTCTTGAAGTCGAAGACCATAGGGCTGAGTTCACGCATCCAGTCCACACCAAGCACCATATCATAACCCCCCAATTCTAGAATGTGCAAGTCATAATAGAATTTATGACCTTGCATACTCCAAGTGAACTCAGGGCATTTTGCTTGACTAAGCAATTTGTTACCATCGACGACTGCTACTTGTAAGGGCTGTGTAGAACTGATCAAACTTCCACTCTTACTTGCAGCTTTGGGGTCTAAGAAGCTGTGAGTACTGCCACTGTCTATTAAGATGGTGAGTTCATGTTTCTTGACCAATCCTTTGATTTTAATGGTTGTATGGGAAATTGATCCAGCCAGGGCATGTACAAATATCTCCATGTCTTCCTACATTTCCACATTAGTTGGAGTAGACCCTTCTCCTGCCTCTATAGACTGTGAGACATCTTCATCATCTGCTACAATTAGATACAATTGTTGTTTATTGCATTTATGACCTCTAGTGTAAGCTTCATCACAGTCATAACACAGTCATTTCTCCCTCTTTGCGCGCATTTCAACATAAGTGAGTTTCTTCACAGGCTGCAATTTAGGACTTGTTGTTGGACTGGTAACAATTGGTGTAGTGACCAATGGAGTGAGATTAGGAGGTTTGTTGGAGGTAGGTAATGGCTTACCCCCATAGGAAAACTTTCCTGAATATTTTGGTTGAGCTATAGCTGCTTTCTCCATGATGCACTCCTGTCTTCTAGATAAAAAAATAGTTTGTTGCAAGGTAGTAGGGGTGAACATTTGTACTACCATTCGGATATCCTCTTTCAGCCCACTAATAAAACTCTGAATGAAGTAATCTTCAATCAGTGAAGGATTCTTTGCTAACATTAAGGCCTTCAGCTCTTCAAATTTTTCTTGATAGTCTAAAACTGAATGTGTTTGATCTAGTTTATTGAATTCTCCTATAACACTATCATGGCCTAATTCTTGAAATCTAGTGCAAACATCAATAATGAAATCCTCCCAATACAATATACCCTTACCTATTTGGTAGTCTTGGAACCAAACATCTGCTTTGCCCTCCAAGTACAGGGTTTCCATATGTACCTTTTGTTCATCATTCATTTGATGTAGGAAGAAGTACTTCTGATATTTGCGTATCCAAGCTCTGGGGTTAGTGCCATCAAAACGTGGAAAATCGACTTTCGGTCGGTAATTGGAAAACTGACCTTCCCCCATCTGAGTAGTTTGAATAATCCGATGATGATGAACCGGTTGGTAATTCTGGTAGTTGTTATTAGACGAAGGATCTGGTACTTCACCATCATCCAGTAAGTATTCGTTTCACCACCATGATTATACCTTTGAGGGAAAACTGAATTATCGAAAAGCAATTGAAACTTCTTATCCAAAGAAGATTGAAGAGGTTGAAATTGAGTTTCCATATCGGTTTTCATTGTTTGTACATCTCCTTTTACAGATTTGAGTGATTGAACTTCTTCACGCAAGTCCTTCAGTTCAAGACTCAGTAGCCTATGATTTTCCTCCAACTGCTTCGATCTAGTGCCATCCGCCGTTTTGTGTGCCAAGGAAAGACCTAATATGATACCACTTGTAGTGATCTACACTACAAATATTTAAATTAGGGGTTAAATCTTACAGGATCTACACTGTAAAGATTGGGATAAAAACCTCAGAGAGGCAGAGATAACTCTTTCATAAAAATCTTCACTGGTTTTTGGTTAGGGTTACAGAGACGAATAAAAGAGAAGAGTGTTTTGGTCACACGAGCGAAACACACACACACACACAGAAGTTCACTAAAGACACTCAATACAATGATAAGGGCACCCCCTAAGTAGCTAAGTCAGACACGGCCATGACAAATTGTCAAATTTAGATGCCAATACTATACACTTGAACCATACTACTAAAATGTGTAGGACGAAATACTTTAAGTTACCCATTAAATATTTAAATTTGAAGACTGGAGAACACAAACTGACATTTTCTCCCAACAAGGTGAGTAATTAAAGATTGATTTTCCTTCCCATGATTACCATTCATTTATATCTATCTTCTCATCTAACAAAAAATGAAATCTTGATTTCAGTATGAGAGACTTTCCTTCTTCATCATCATTATCATTCTCACCATCATTACCTTTTTTATGAAACTTCACCATCACTACCTTCTTCTATAACTTCACTATTATAATCTTTTCCTAGAACTCTATCATTATCGTTATTTCCTCTAGTAGCTGAAATTCCTTCGTCTTTATCAGTTTTATCATCATCACTTTTTTATGCAGATGATGTTGAAGATGCCCAAATAAGATTGCGATCACGGATTTTAAGCGTTCCCAACTCCATCAATTCTCCTCTAAATGTTGTTGTCAAGAATTCATTTCCTTTGCGAGGACCTTTTGAAGGAGGAATAATATATTTATTTCCCTGCTTAATCATTTGGATCTTACAAAATACCTCAATATACAAAGAATCTGTTCAGATTTACATTTACAAACTAAAAAATCAAGAACAGTGAAAGTGTGTTGTCATTAGTTGTCATGGTCGAGAATGCAAAACACCGACGACTATTTTTTTTATGGGTACGGTCGTCATGTTATATTTTCCAAACAATAACGACAAATAGCATTTGGATACATGAAAACTTATTTTTGTCAGTTATTAGTCGTTATGGAACCAAATCCTAAACAATAACGACTAGTTTATTTTATGGAGACAATCACCATGATATAATCTTCAAACCTTGATGACTAATAGCAAATTTTGACGCTAGAACAACTTTTTTCTGTCGGTTATTAGTCGTCATAGTTTAGCTTTTCAAACCATGACGATTGTTCCCACTATATCACCCGTCATCATGGTTTTGGTTGGAGACCATGACGACTCTGTCAATTTTTCTTTTTGAAATGAAAAAGTGTTTAAAAGTCGTCACATACTCATCCCACGACCATGACGACTAAAGATATACATAAAAGTTTGTCATGGTAGTTTAAGAGATAACATGGACATTTTCAAATTTTTTTGAGCTAATTTGTCATTTAGACAACAAAATAAAGTACTAGATTGAGTTTATCTCATCACTTACTTTCTCATTGTCGTTATTTTTTCTGTTTCTTCACTTTCATCAATTTCTTCTTCACCAACTGATTTATGTTTTTGTTTGTATTATCGCAATGTATTTCCAATTTAATGATCATCACGATTAAGTTTTCTACTAGTTTGTTTCATTTGGTTCATGTTTGAAAAGATTAATCAACAATGAGATCTTTAAAAAGACGATCAGGGACGAATCAATCGACGAGCTTTTCTCGTCCGAAAACGACGAAAAATGATGAAGATGGGTAGAAGAGTGGTCGTTAGGGTAAGAGGAAAGAGAAAGAAATAAAATGATTTTGATAAAACCAAGAGGACTGCTTTTAATTAAAATTTGGACAAGGTCAATAAGGTAACTTTATATCATTTTACCTCCCCCTAACATACCTTTCTAGTCTAGTTAAAATTCTATAGCTCCAAAATTAGTTCATATATATCCCGATCCATCCACTGAAATTTTGACTAACTTTTCTGGATTGCATTTTTTTATTTTTAAAATGGTTTATTTTTTAATTGAAAGTAGATTAGTGGAAAACCGATTGTATTTAACCTAAACGGGGGTTGTAATTAGTCACGACCTTTCAGAATACTACTTCTAAGAACATCTTCTTAAAACCAAAAATAAATTATAAATAGAAGTGACACATCACAAATTGACCAAATATCAGAAATTTTGATAATTTTGCTCCACACATAATTCAACGTAACGACAAAACCTAGATATTAGGAATTTTAATCACTCTCTCTCTCTTTCTTACCAAGCAATAAGAGAACCCGAATAACTTAGTTGTGTCGTTGGCATGGGGGAGAATCTGAGCCGATCTTCTCCCAAAATCTTTGTTCTTCTTCGATCTACTCTCTTTATTTTGTGTTCGTCTCTCTTTCTGCTGCGTTTTTAATTTTTTGGTCTCTAGATTTAGGTTTTCGATTCGAATTCAAATTTCTCCTTCGCTATTTTCTTAACAAGGGTTAGATCCATCTATACCTTTTCTTTGATTTTAATAACAAGTTTAGGGTTATATTAGTTTTGGGTTTTAGTTTCAGTGCTGCTTTATTAAGTTTTTCTTCTGATTTTGTATATGTTGTTAAAGTTCATCATGAACAGCAACATAAGCAATAGATCTACAACTTCAGCAGCAACAAAAACAATATCAGGATATTCTAACGTAACAACAACAACAACCGATTCTTAAAAGACAACAACAATAACACCAAATCCACCAGCGACAAACAGTTCCAGACTAGTTCTGATGAAGACCCAGACTGCCTCCAAAGACCAATTCTTCCGGTGATGACCAATTTAGGTTATGTTTCATGTTACTTTGAAAAAACACTTGAAAATGGGTGAATATATGGATCCTATTATACCTATATCATACGTTTTACCATGTTTTTAGAAAAACCCTCGAGAAATGGTTGGATCTCTGGGTCCTAACATTTCTACTGATTGTAGATTTGCTATATGTTTTGGATGAGTTACTGTTAATCCAAACTAGGCTATTTAAACTAGTTTTGTTACTTAGAGAATATTGTGGAATTGTTAGCATTATTTGTCAGAATATATTTGGTAACGATAGTGTTAAGTGGCTTAATCAGGTCTGTTGTTTGTATGAAAGATTTGTGACTGTTAGTAATTTCCTGGTCAGTCCTGTAATCGATCCCGATCTTGAATCGGATTATTATTATCAAAATATATGAGGCTTACCTCTTTTTCGAAAAATATATTTAGAAGAGACAACACGTAGATATATTTAGAAGGTTTCAGAAAATGGAGTCCCAAAAGAATGTTCAGTTAAGATATTTTCTTAGATGTTTTTCCAGAAAAACTTTCGGATTTGTATATATATTTTATTTTTAATAGATTTTCTTATACTAGTAACTTAAAAATATTGACCTTCTCAGTAACTTTCTCACATGTCACTCTTATTTTGAGAATTAATTCAACCACTTCTATAAAGATTATGACAGATTCCGCAGGCTGCTATTCAACACAATTACAGAGAAGGAAATCAGGCAATAGATGGCGTGGCCAATCATGCAACAGACGAAAGTCAAATGGAAAATTATTCAACCAAAATTTGGGACCAGGCAATCTCTGATTTTATTAGTCAAATTATTTTCCATGACTCGGTGGGTACCACATACCCACGTCAAATTGTAATCTAATCTCCTAATAATAAAATGCATGCTTCAAAAAAAAAAAAAAAAAAAATATTCAACCACCTCTATGGAGATGCTCTAACTAAATTAGTTGAAGTAGCTATCGGCTATTTTTGGAGAAATTACTCCATAGTGTTGGTCATTTTATGTCACCCTACTTCAAATCAGAAAGAATGACTCCTTTGCTCCTATGAGTGGAACCTCCCTGGAACAAAAAAAAGAGAAAAAAACTCAGGACTACGGAATTGTTTTCGAAACTGGCTGCGGTATACAGCGGTTGGGAACTTCTGAAACGCGGCCATCAGCCGTACAAAATCTTTACCATATATGTACCCGTACGAAAAATCTGAAAACCTATTAAAGGGCAAATTGATTTTACAGCGTGGATCACCATCAATTCTCTTCCGAGTTCGTAACTCATTAACCCTCCGAGTTATCACCACCATCTCACTCGTTTTCCCCTACTCTCTGCCATTCCACTTTCCTCTGCAACTCTCTCTAAAATCTAGAGAGAGTGAGAGATACAAGGAAAGACTGAGATTTTAATGGAAAATAATTTTCTCCCAGGCTTCCATAATAAGCCTAGTGGGTTTCTATAATAAACCCACTAGTTTCCCTAACAACCCAAAACCGAGGCTTCCATAATAAGCCATAACAATCAGGTTTCCCAATAACTTCCATAATAAGCCATGCGGGATACGGTTTCCACAATAAACCGGGCTAGGCTTCCATAATAAGCCATGCGGGTTTCCAATAAACCCCATCTTCCCATAATAAGCCATGCGGGTTTCACAATAAACCCACCGATTTCCACCCGGGTTAGGCTTCCACAATAAGCCATGCCCCATAGGTTTCCATAATCCACTTTCCTAAGCACACACTATTTTAATAGGGTACAAACAGTAGCTATCGGCTATTTTTGGAGAAATTCTCATAGTTTAAATTAAAGGGCAAATTGATTTTACAGCGTGGATCAATAATTCTCTTCCGAGTTCTAACTCATTAACCCTCCGAGTTATCACCACCATCTCACTCGTTTTCCCCTACTCTCTGCCATTCCACTTTCCTCGTCCATTTCAATATCTATCTTCAACTACAACAATGCAAGAAAATAACTATAATAATCCATATAATAACCATGGTGGTGGCGGCGGTGCCGGCGGCAGTGGGGGAGGAGGAGGAGAATCAAAGCGTAGATCCAAAATTCCACCACCTCCGTTAGTAATTCCTCCTGGGCATGTCTCTTTTCGTATGTTATGCCACGTATCAAAGATCGGTCAAGTGATTGGTAAGTCTGGTAGTATAGTTAAGCTTTTCCGAAAAGAGACTGGTGCTAAGATACGAGTAGAAGAACCTGTTAATGATTCAGATGAACGATTGATTATAATAATCGCACCTGAAAATCCAAAGAAAATGATTCAGTTGAAGGGTTTGAATGAACATGAAGTGGAAGAAGTTGAGGTTTCGCCTGCACAGGAGACATTAGTGAGGGTTTTTGACAGGGTTTTGGATGTTGATTCTGAGATTGAAGGTTTATTTCCACCTGGTGGTGGAAATGTTTGTTGTAGATTACTTGCTGATACATCTCAAATTGGGTCTGTAATTGGGAAAGGTGGACAGATTGTTGCCAAAATTAGGAAAGATAGTGGTGCTAAAGTCAGAGTTTTGCCTGCTGAAGAACTTCCTCCTTGCGCTTCTCCTTCTGATGAATTGATTCAGGTTAGTATTATTGGTTTGCCTTTTCTGTATTTTCGAAAAACTCTAAGTAGGTTCAAAGGACTTCACATTTGAGATCATACCCTATGCAATCCGTAATGAAGTGTGTTTCTTTTTAGTTCTTACATTTTCAAACTTCTGTCTTTTATTTGTTACATTGTTAAGGTTATAGTCTGCTTTCTTATAATGTGGGAGTTGGGAAGCTTGCCCATTAACTACCCTTTGAAATAATGAAATCCAAAGAATACATATACCTAACCTCAGAATGATGGGCTCTTAATAGTCTTACAGATGCGGACACATTATATGCCATTAGAGCAAACCGTTTCTTCTTCTTTTTGATTGTTACTCATGTTAGCTTACGTTTTTTATCTACGTTAAGTAGGTAGTCTTGTGTTATTCCAGATCTCACATTTGGAGTGTAGTATGATGCAAATAAGCCAAGCTCGAACTCGGTGTTCTTTTCTTTTACTTTTCTTACATACTTGTTTCCTATTGCAATTACAGATAATGGGAGATATTTTGCCTGTAAAGAAAGCACTGGTTTCCATTTCACGTCGCC
The DNA here is from genome assembly GCA_023531295.1 of Papaver armeniacum. Classification (NCBI taxonomy): domain Eukaryota; kingdom Viridiplantae; phylum Streptophyta; class Magnoliopsida; order Ranunculales; family Papaveraceae; genus Papaver; species Papaver armeniacum. Next base: position 29,216 of record JAJJWW010017539.1, read on the forward strand.
TTCAAGATCGACCACCTTTAGAGAAAGCACAGGGGGCTGGAAGCTTACCTAGTGTTTCAGCTTCTAGTCAAACGTTTCCAGATCCACGAAAGGAGTTTCCACGCAGGAACCACATGGTACCACCTACATCAGGCAGTTCCAGTCAAACCTTTTCTGATCCACGTGTGGATTTTTTACATAGGAATCATATGCCACCGATAGCAGGCAATTCCGTTGATTATGCTTCCAGAGGTCGTCCATTAGCAACTGAGGCTTTAAGGAATTCCATGTTGGAACCAGCAAAAACGCCGCAAGAAATTGTATATAGGCTTCTATGTTCAAATGAGAAGGTAGGTGGGATAATTGGCAAGGGAGGAACCATTGTTAAGACCTTACAAAATGAAACTGGGGCTTCTATAAGTTTTGGTTCTCCTGTACCAGAGTCGGATGAGCGTGTTATTACAATTACTGCATCGGAGGTTTGTTATACTACCATAAGCCTTGCAATGTCACTACATGTTCTGTACATAAATTACTTGGGTTTCCGTTGCTAATACTTGCTTTTGTTTTATTGAATAGTCACAACACACGCAGGCGCAAAATGCTGTTGTCCGTGTTTTTGTTAGGTCTGTCGAGGTAGGCGTTGAAAAGGGATTAGAATCAGGACCTAAAAAGGGTGCACCTGTTTCTGCCCGTCTTTTAATACCAACAAGCCAAGTAGGTTGCTTGATCGGTAAAGGAGGCACGATAATCACAGAAATTAGGACGACAACAGGTGCTTTTATACGGATCCTAAATGGTGACCAGGTTCCAAAATGTGCCTCGGAGAATGATGAAGTTGTCCAGGTGTGGTGACTTTTCCTTTTATTGCTTTGCAGATTAAGAATGAACTTAGATATAAGGTGATGCACGTTATGCTTTTCTTTAAATGAATTCTATAGCTGAAACAAAACAAGTTTCGCTGACAAATTAAATGTTGTCTCACTTTCCACTCAACACCAAATGCTCGTGTAGCCACAGGTGTAATACGTAGATTTTGAAATTAGACAAACTGTGTCGGTCTTTTTTGTGCTCTGTTTGGTACTCGTTCATTATAGTCTTCCACCTATTATGTCCATATTTGGAAGTGAGACGTGTGGCATTGACATCCTTCGGAGTCACGGTAAGGTTCCATAGTGGTGCATGTGCATAGTAGTGCATCACATAGGGTTTCGGTTTCCTAATTGGTTTTGGATTTAAGACATCTGGAGAATAAAATACCCTGATCAAACCGAGTCTTTCAGTTTCGGACATAGGAAGAAATTGAGCTTCATAGCCTATTATAATTGATGACGTAATTTCTGGGACCGCTATGGGTTTTTACTGTGCTGAAAGAGGGAGGTTTTCATTTTTCAGATTACTGGTGAGTTTGGAAATGTCCAGAATGCTTTGCTTCATATTACTGGTAGGCTGTGGCAAAATCTTTTCCCTGGTAGAGTTACGAATGGTGCTGAATCCAGGAACTACTTGTCCACAGTCCCAGAGGTTGGTCACTTTGGTAGAAATAGGGAGCCACAATCCTCAACCTTGTATCCCTCAGTAGGCCATCCTTATCATTCTGAGCGGCAGGCTACTCTGACACAGAGTATGGATCATCTCGGCATTTCACACCCTTCAGATGACTCTAGACAATGGCCATCACAGGTAAAATGCTTAATTTTCTCTTGCTCCCCCCCTGTAATCTTTTTCCCCCCCTCTTTTTGCTTGTCCAACCTGAGGCTCATTATTTAGAGGTTTGTTTGGCAACAGACGGTTGGGGGGGGGCTTAAGGAGTACCATGGACGTTGGAAAAGGGATGACAAGTCATGGAGACAATATGGAACTTGCAAGGTTAGTCTTACACAACCTTTAATGACTATTTTTTTTTGTATTTGTCCACATCTTCTCTGCCTAAATAGCAGAAACTTCTTCTTATACCTGTTTAATGAATTTCACTCATTTACTGCTTTTTCTAAATGGTAGGAAGTCTGCTATTGTGACAAATACAACTCTGGAAATCCAAGTTCCTGAACATGTTTTTGGGTCAGTCTATGGGGAAAATGGTAGTAACCTGAAGCGTCTAAGACAGGTGAATGTTTCATGCATATATTCAATATCAAATTCTTGTGTTTTCTTGGTCAACCTAGGCCATTGGGTTGTTTAGTCTTCTAGAGTTATACTATATAATATTCTTAATATTTGGAAGCCAATTGGTCATACTTTCTCCAGGTTTGATACATCTGCCTAGAACTTATTAGTATTACTAGCGGAAAAATCAAATTTTAGCCTCAAAGTAACTTGCTTTTTACTGCACTTATATATGGCACTCACGTTTACATTCTATGTATCATTTTTGTACCAGATTTCAGGTGCTCAAGTTGAGGTGCGTGATCCTCGTCCTGGCACAGATACAGGGATGGTCATAATATCAGGGACACCCGATCAGACCCAGGCAGCGCAGAGTCTTCTTCAAGCTTTCATCTTGTCCGGACGGCCATAATTGGCGTTCAGATCAACAGGGAATGCGGAACCACGTTTCAGGCACTTGCTCATGTTTCTAGGGGGGGAGTTTGTCTGAACCTGAGTCCATGTCAAATTCGATGTAAATTAAGCGAGAGCTTCCGAAGAATATTTTGACACCTCTAATTTCTATAAACCAAATTAGTCAACTAAAATATACACATCGGAAATTTCTGTACAATATTTTTTCATGTGAAATATATTTTGATGTCTCCATTGTTCAAGTGTGGTTAACTTAAATTTCCGTGTAAAAGAACTTGGTGCTGAGCAGAGTTGAGTTGTGAAGAAGGTGTAGGCACCATGATGTGACATCAATTCAGTATGATATCTTTGTAGCAACGAAAAATAATGTTATGGAGCTGAGAAACTGAATATGTAATGTTTAACGAATTCGATTTAAGTGGTCCGCATACTAGACATGGTTGATTCCGCTAGTCTCCGCAAATGAATATTATCTGCACGTATCTGAATCTATTGTACTTGCAGAAACTAAAGAAAGCAAGAAATCACTTGCGGCAGAAACTAAAGAAAACAGAAATACACAAGTGACGCAAGTGACTGATGATATAATAGGTAAACATTCGCATTCATAAGCATGGACATACCAGCTGATACCAAAGTCGTTTTAATCAGTCATTGAAGTTGTCCATGAAAACATAAATTACATTTAAAACCACTGGGCATAATCAAATCTTGATAATTCATACTTGATCATGCTACAGATGCAGCAGCTTCTGTTGCTGGTGGGGAAGGTTTCAGAACGATCTCCACATTGTCGTGAACACCTTGTAGTAGCAACTCACCATCGTAGGTTAGTAACTTTCGCTTCTTTGCTGCTCTTAAAGTTCCAACTAATGCTTCAAATATGTTTGCACATCTATCATCGTGAAACATTACACCGAACGTAACCTTCAATGATGAATTTCACAAGAAAAATGTAGAAATAGTATCAGAAAATCAAAACCTGAACAGTTTAGTATCTAACATCTGGTATCAATTTTGATAGGTAAAAAGCAAAAACTTGGGGGCAATCCGAGAATTGAACTCGGGACCTCTCGCACCCTAAGCGAGAATCATACCACTAGACCAATTGCCCTGTGATTGGACAATACTAGCTTACGGCCACTGATATATTATGTTTCTCAGAACAAATATAAACCGATCTTGTAAAGCAAGTTCAATTAGCCTGATTTTGATTTAAGATCCAAAATTCTAAAATTTGTTGAGATCGTGGAACAAAAGAATCAACTTTGTTATGATCTTTAACTTGTTTCATTCATTTTTCTGTTTTTGGATTTATAATACGATTCCTCATAGATCTATTTGATACAAAAACTAAAAATCGAAACATTTAGAAAATTACCTTGTAGGAACCATCTGGTTGAACCTTACCCAATCTCTTAATCTCTTCTTTCAAACGTTCAACTTCTTCTTCAACATTCATTTTCGATTTGTCTTGTTACTGAACTTTCTTCTTCTTCTTTACTTTAATTTTCTTTTCTCTATCTGACTTTTGGAAGATGGGATATTGGTTTTTAATTTTAATCGGACACAGATAAGTTTTGTCTAGTCGCTGTCATAAATGAATGAATATCGGTGGTCCTTGCCCCAAAGTATTTCGGGTTCGGGCTTTGCTAATGGATCGGTGAGCATGCACTTTTGGTCCAACGCAGTGGTCCTGAGGGTGAGCAGCAGATGCAATCCGTCGGATTTGATCGCAACCGCGTCCTTTTAAACTGCGGATGCTAGATTTTTGTCCGCGTCAAATCTATCGCCCGGCGGATTTGACATCTATCGGTGGGCAGAATGGATGAGGGTGGATTGGCGGATTTCTAAAATTATTCATAGAGTCTTATCTGCTATTATTCATAGAGATGTCCCTTCGCATCCATTGTATAACTTTTCTGTTGTTTTTTTCTTTTTTTTGTTTGACTAGCTTAAAGCTTGGATCGATTTTCAGAGAATGACATGCGGCATTAGGATCTATACCTAGCATGTTTGACATTTCCCTGGCAAAGATGTCGTTGTTCTCTTTTAGCAGCTCGTTCATGCTTTGTTTCTCAGCTTGTGGTAAGTCTTTACCAATAAAAGTTATTTTTGGATCCTTACTATGTTGAGATTTATTTCTTCGAGGAGTTCCACGACCTCATCTTTGAATTCACGATCTGGAACTCTAGGTAGTTCTCTTTCAGTTTCTAGCTTCTCATGTGGAGCTCGCTTTGGATTGGTTGGCAAGTAGCTTAGGTTCAGCTAGCTTTATTTCTAGATTATCTCTTATATCTGGCAGCTTTATCTCTTTTGTCCACCATGTGGATCTTCCTGCTGAGTCAAGGATAGTACTGCTAATTCTTTTGAGACTGCTTGATTCCCGCGGATCACATATTTTTCAGAACTTGTCATAAATTTCAGTTTTTGGTGATATGTTGAAGGAACTGCATGCACTGCGTGTAACCAAACCCTTCCTAGGATCACGTTGTAAGGTGATCGGGTGTTGAGGAATAGAAAAACCACGTTAGTTTTTGATTCGGCACCAACTTCTACAATTAAAGTTACCTCACCCATTGGGTAAGTTTTGGATCCATTAAATCCAACTATAGCTGAGCTGTTTGCTCTTAGAGCTTCTTCCTTTTTGAGTTCCATCTTCTTAGCAGCTGGCAGGTAAATTATATCACATGTAAATCCTTGGTCAATTAATATCTTCCTGCAATACCATTCATTAATTATCAATTCTACTTATCAGGGCATCAAAATGTGGAAACGTTACTCCCGCCAAGTTTGTGGCAGTGAATCTGATGTTGTCCGGAGTTAGAAAGAGACCTTTAGATCTCGGATGGATACACGTGACATTGATCTCGCGTTGTTTTCTCTTCCTGTCATGAGGTCGAGATGTGAGTTATTCCCAACTCAAGATACAGAGTGTATCATATTGACACATCCCTTGACTTCTTTAGCTTGAGTCGGGGTTTGACCCTAGGAGATGAACTCTTTTAGATGACCTTCCTTGACCGGGTTGTCAAAGAAACTTAATCAAAGTCTTGCAATCATTTGTTTGGTAACCATGAGCTTCATGGTGTTGGGTGTAATAAACAAAAATAAGGAAAAATCAAATAAACAAAAGTTCTTGATACTTAGCTCTTTTATAATGGAAGTGATCGATTTGACAAAAGAACGAGCTCCACCGATCTCCACAACATCAACATGGCAAAATTTTGGAAAACAGAGTGAGTCACGTGTTCAACACGTTGTCCTTAAGACGTTTGGCGCCCAACTACACCCAAAAGTGATGTTATAGCCTCCACAAGGCGGATGCCTTCAGGATAAAACACCCTACTACACCTATGACTAGCATATGTAGTAGATGCTCAATTTGAGCTTGGAAACTCCGAAAAAAACTATAAGGAAAATCGCAAACTCTTAAGAAAATAATAGAAAAATATTTTTTTGGGTCTCTCTAAAATATAGAGAAATCTCTTTTCCTTAGATTATTTAAAAGTACAAGAAAATCTTGCTTATATATAATCGAATTATACAACTTTAGAAAAGGAATTCCCCGATGTGGGACTAAAAGGTTATATAATCCATTAAAACAACTTAAGATTGGAACTCCCCAACGTGGGACTAATAAGATTTTTCGTTCACAAAAGAAAACAAATATATTTGTTTTATTTAGTTAAAAACTTTAAAATAAAATACGTGTTGTTTTCCAACACATGGTACAAGCAGTAGTTCTTACTTTTGGACTCATTTCTCATCTTTCGAGGTGTCACAGAGTAAGGTTTGTTCTTGATGAACTGTAGAATAGTTTTAGGGGATGCGTTCAGCTAGGTGAAGCCTTTGGCTTCCTCATCACATTTCGCTTCTGACTCATCTTTGAAGTTTGGCTTCTTTGAAGCTTGTTGAGTGATCTTGGAGAACATTATATCTTATCCCCATATGAGGGACCAGCTGAGTACACTTTATGTTCAGAAGTCGCGGTTGTAGGCGTGGTAAGATTATCCTTCTCTCTCCTGACCCAATTGCCAGCATTGTTGTACACTTCTTCTAGAGAGGTCAACTCTGAGCCGGTAAAAGAGTTTGTGTTCTTACCTTGTAGCAAAGCATTTTTTTCAAAAGAACACAGAGGGAATCTCTTTTAAGTCTTCTTAACTGGTGTTGTCGCGTCTTAAACATTCTCGAAAAGTCGATAAAACTCTCATCTTCTTGTTGAGTTACTCTAAAGACTCCTTCTAGAACATCAAATTGTTTGATGTTGCACGACTAGTTTTATATGAACAACTCTTTGATGTTTTGAAATGATTTTATTGAGTTTTGTGGTAAACACCGAAACCACATCAACGCACCGTCTTCCATACTAGCGAAAAATCGTGCTAGTATCAGAGTGTTCTCGAGATACAAAGCCATTTGTTATTCAGAATGGAGCACATGTTCATTTGGATCTGTATCTCCTCAGAAGCTTCTGAAGTTAGGTAGGTGGAATTTCTCCGGTAGTTTATATTTTCTCACGGTCATCTTTAAAGGTATGTGTGGGGTCCGCTCTGGGCTTGTTGATCAATAACTTGAGCATGTTATCTTGCACTTTGAAAGTTTTTTCATTCTTGAGTCGACTGACTCTTGAAAGTTGCTTCGCGGAACAACTTGGCTCAGCTCAAAGTTATGGGAGTTTTGTAAACTTGTGAGTATGACCGAGCAGTAGTGCTCTAACACTTTGCTTGGGTTTATGAATGATGATTGAATGTATGAAGATATTCTTGGTGTGATCTGTTTTGTTGTAATGCTTTGTAAGGGAAAATATTTATTCATAGTGTTGGTAGAGTATAGTAGTAGCCTAAATTACTTATAGTTTACCAATAACGTGGCAATCCTAGGTTTTGAATTTGGTTATATAGGGGGGTTTGGTACTAATTTGGGTTTTATATCTGATTTTTGGTATTTTGAGGTTCCAATCGTTTGCAATTTCAGAATGAGTTTTTGTAAAAGCTCATGAGAGGTAAGAACTTGAGATAGAAGAGCTAGTAGATATGTGGGAAACCCTTATAGCTTTGTTGTTGAATTCTAAAATTTGAATCATATCTTGCAATTATTTGTTGGGGTTTCATTAGAATGAAAGTTTTTTCAAAGATGGTTAGATCTCTGAGAATTAATCAAATGTTTTTTGTGGCTATGGTTTCTAGTGGTTTTGATAAGATATATGTTTCCCAGTAGCTTTGATAAATGGACGGCTTTAATGCCTTGGCCAAACGGAGTCCTCCCAACTCGCAAGCGGATCCACTAAACGTTTACCCAAATTAAGTTGGCCGCGCGAGTTACGAAACCCCAATTTATATTAGAAGCAGTATATTGCTGCCGCAAAACGATCTTGGTCGCCCTACTGCGCCAGCCGAATTGACCGGCCTAGATTCAATCTCAATCAACGGGCAAGGTGCGGATATGCTGATCACCAGCGGCCCAACTATTGTGCTGGAAGGACAAACAACTTCCCAGCACGCGCCAACACCAAGAAATGTTGTCCCAAAGTAGGTTGGCCATACGTTTTTTTTTAAAAAACTTAAATTGAATCAACGACAGCCATTAACTGTCGCAAATCATCTCGGCCGCCCAACATCGCCAGATGAATCGGCCGGCCTAACTCCTATTTTAGGTAGCCAACAAGATGTGGCCATGATCAACGACCACTCCCCTTCCATAAGCCGCAATCGTCCAAGCCACGGCCTCCCCATATGGCTCCCAAACGATCTTCCAAAAGGGGTTGGTCGAGCCGCTTACATGAATTTTGAGGCAGCCATTAACTGCCGCAAATCATCTCGGCCGTCCAACTTCGCCAGCCGAATTGACCGGCCTAGATTAAATCTTAGGCGACTAATAAGATGTCACCATAGTCGCCAGCCAGCACTCTCCTATAAGGACTGGCCGGCCTACATTTGGCATGTAGGTATATTAAATCTTAGGTATATAGGCATCTCCTATATCGAGATGTCCCCATCAGTTTCAAAACCAACAATATGGAATTTAAGCAAATTACAGGCAGAGAAACCAGCTTTACCTCTTGTCTATCAGGGCCAACTTCTTTGACTTCACGTGTGAGGGAATCAAGAATGGTATCATGATCAGCTTTACCAAATCTATATAGACTACTGGATATATTGCATTGATAAAATTGAACACTTGAGCAGATAAGTCGAAATATATAGAGATGCAATTCTAAGTAGACTCAACCATCTCATGTGTAAGGATTAACACAGAAAGGACAAAGAGTATTATTATACATATCAATTCTAAGTAGCCTCAAATTCTCTGTAAACTTTAGAGGGATAATAGGGTAAGTTATCAATTTCCATCGTTTGGAACAATAATATGGTCTTCACCTTGACTGAATGACAACGATTCTCTTGTGCCTGATACCTTGGGCAACAATATGGTTCTCAGAACTTCATTATAATGCTCAAAAGACCCCAAAGAAGCACAAGCATGTGCGAGCAAAAAGTGACCAGTTAGCTGCTTAATTTAAACAGGCTCTGGAAGCTGCCATGTCTGTTTCTGACTTCATGGCCGTAGCTCGGTTGCTTACTTGTAAGGTTTTCTTCAGCACCTCCGCAGCCCTCCCCGCTTTACTAGGTGAATCTGGTCATAAATAAAAAAAAGTTAAATGAAGAAATTATTCAGATGACTGAAAACCAGAAGATACGGTAATACAAGGAAAAACAATGCATGTACGAAGAGTTTAATACAGCCCTAATGGCAACATATAACCCAGAAGTTTCAACAGATCATATGTTGAGTGAGTTTCAGTAAAAACTTTATAGAAAGTTGTATTATCAACGCTAAAATTATGGATAGTGTGAGGCCTATACTTGATAGAAAAACACTTTAGACCGATGATTAAGCGGAACTAGGCAGACAATTAACAAAATCCACCATCAACCTTTATAAACTAGTATGACGGTAGAAGTAAGCCACTGAACTAGTTAGGAAGCACATGTGAAAGAAATGCTTACCGCTCTCGTGCAGAGGAATATTTATAGTATCCTTACATTTTTCTGTAGAGGTTCTGGAGGTCCAATGTTCAAGGGGACGTATAACAAGAGCTCTTGGATTCTCCCTTGGAATAAAAATGGCATCTTCTTTTGGTGTGCTAGGAGCTTCGTTATCATCACTGAAAAATGGTACCTATAAAAACAAAACCAAAAAAAAAAAAAAACTAAATGTTCGTAAGAAAATACAAGATTGGGTGCTCAAAATAAAACAAATGTTACAACTGATAGGAACCAAATCCAATCTTACCCTTGCGCCATCGTTCTTAGGATTGGATCTCCCAGCAGGTAACCTAATCCTTCTTTGAGGGTTGTGTAGGTTAAAAACAATCAGATTTCTTTTATCTGTTGTTCCAACAACCATCAGAGGATAATTGACAGAGAGTGAGTAATAGCATTCTGGAAGCTGTTGTGTATGGATTTGCGTTTGCTACCTAAGGTCCTAGTACCTGAATCAATCAATTAGCAAAAAAAATATTAAGACACACACATTATTCAAAAATATGTTTAAATTATAAGGAATAAGTGAACCTAATTCTTACTTGATAACCTTATCCCAGCTTACTGTAGCCAAAAGATTCATCTCTGGTATCCAAGCAACTGCCTTACGGTTCAACATCATGTATAGCAACAGTCACAGGCTGACCACCAGATGTCAAAGGCCATATCTTTACATGTTTATCACACCCTTCCAAGAAAACAGACATTCCATCATCTTTCCAAGCCAAACACAAAACCTAAACCGGATAAATATACCACCATTCAACACATTAAAGCAACATTTCAACCAAGAAAACAAGCAACAAAATAGTCAAAATGTCACTACCAGTTGGGCATCAACTATTTCTGCTTTTACAACACTTCATGTATTAGTTCTTAATCTTTGTATTTCCCAACATCTAACCTATAATTTCCATCAATACAACCCAAATTTGAGCCTTCACTCGTTCATTATTTAACAAAACCACACAGACATTAAAACTTAAGGGTAATTTAAATCGAAAAACCAAAATAAACCTGATTATACCATGAAGTAGCAACAATATAGTTGCCTTTAGAACTAAAACATTGATTGGATATAGAATCTGTAGGTGGTTGAACAACCTACAAAATCAAAACATCGAACACACAGTATCATACTTCACCATCATCCATAAATACAAACCAAAGAACAACAATAAAAAGGATTATTAGAAAATAAATTACCTCATATGAATTGTTAGGGTTTTGATTGGTAAGTCCATCGATGCCAGACATTGTGTTAACCTATGCTTCAAAATCTACTTAACCCCTTACAGAACCACCTCCCCCTGAAGCTGTTGCAACTCCACCAGAGAACACCAAGCCTCAAATACCAACACTACTACCAGCCACACTAAAACATAGAAAAGAAAGGAAAAATACAAAAATAGATTATTAAGTACCCAGATCCACATATCTAAACCCCAAATCAGCAGGAAAAAATAAAAAATAAAAAACCTAAATTAAGAAATTGAAATTAGAAGATGCAATAATGTTTGAATACCTTGGAAGTAACAATTTCAACATCATTCTCATCACAAACCTGAAAAAATTGAACAAACCAAAATCAGAAGAATCAAATTTAATGAGAAAAGAATCTTTTTAGGGTTAACAGAAATTGATAAATATTAATACCTATTGTTTATGGGTGAAAACTATTTCTGCCGGTTTTGGTAACTTGGGGTGTGTGGATGAGAAATGAGTCTAAACCCTAAACAAATGCACTGCACGGGAGTGCTTGTAGATTCGAGAAATCAATCTGTGCAAATCCGGACTAAACCAAGAAATGGCCGTTCCAGACTTGTTTCGGTCACAAAGTGAAGGAGATGGGGTTGATCTTAGGGAGGGAAGCGAAGAAGGTGTTGAGATTGTGAAGGTGTTGGTTATGTATGACTTGTATCAAAAAGCTGAACTGGCTTGCAGGATGTAAGTTATCAGTTCAGTTGTTTGAATACGATTGTATCAACACTTTCCTCTGTTGTCTTGTCTTGTCTTGCCTTGTTTTGTTTTTTGGAAAATAGGGAGGAGAACCTATTTATACAAGTCTTTAAGCCTAACCCTCGTATCTCGTGGGAAGTGGAGAAAGTGGAGTGATGGAGTAGTGGAGTCGTGTGTTAGTGTCACACGACCAGTCTTGCCCACTTCTCCCATCATCACTAACCATCCATGACTTCCTGACACATTCTTGTGATGGCGCGTTGTGCGCTGCACGCTGTAAACCGCCAGACCAATACCCCAGTTTGTGACATGATTGATGTCTCGAGTGTGTGGATCGTGGGACCCACAGAAAGTAGCATGTAATGCTAGATTAAATAACTAAGTTATTTAGGAAGTCGATACTTGTGAAGTATCGTGTGTATTCTATGTGCTTGCATCGAGTATATTCAAAGCATGCATGAAGCATCGCTGTTTGAGCGTCTCAAAATAGCCTCATGTCCAGCCTACTTCATGTGATGGTTTGGAGGTTGCGTAAGCAAGTCCTCCCTTAGCCGACCACATGGTGTGGTAGAGTGACGGGTGGTGATCACCATGACGCCTCACTGACTAATTAACTCCTAACCATGGCTGTATAACCAAGCCGGTGAAGTTGGACGGACGAGATGATCTTTGAGACACTCATCTGCTATCGTTAGTGGAATTAGGGTTTTGGAAGAGGTGCGCACGCACCACTTTTCAGCTTGGTCGAATCCAAGCTCAGGGCACGATTTTGGCATGGCCGATCGGGCATGCGTGTAGACGACATGCCGGTATACATGGCCATACCTCATTGTCCCGTGAAAGTGTAATCTGGACCGCTCAATTTGTCCGGCAAAGAGGAGGGGTCAGGATTTACGACAGAAGTTTGGTGTCGCAAATGCCGCGCGTCATGCCTTCTTCAGGCGCGCGTTTTGGGACGACCAAGCTTGGTCGGTCCCGGCCGATTGGTTCGGCGTGTAGGTGGCAGGCTGGTGTACATGCCTATACCTTACTTTCCCATAAGAACGTGATCTAATCCACTCAATTCGTCCGGCGAAGTTGAGTGGTCGAGATCAGTTTGCGATTGGGAAGTGTGACCACGCTAGTTTGGGCGTGCGAATTGGAACGACCAGGCATGGTATGCCTTGGCCGATCGGGTATGGATATAGATGCTCACCGGACCTGCTCAGTCGACTCCTAAACCCTTCATTCGATCAGGAGAAAACGGACGTTTGCGATCAATGCAATCCCTAATTAGGGTTTTGCCGGCCGTGCGGCGTGCCCACTTTGGGCGCACGACCTGGAATGACTAGCCATGGTTGATCCTGACCGATCGGTCATGTATGTAGGCGGGCTTACAGTGAGCGTGTTGACATGCTATGGGCCCTTTGGATCTACATATACACCCTCCATCTATGCCTGCGAAGATGGATGGTTGAGACTATTTTTCGACACATGTAATGTGCCACAAACCCTAATTTAGGGTTTTTCGTCCATACTGCTTTGGCTTAGATGGTTCGGTAAGCTATGCCACCCTTTTGGGGAGGCCGACCATGCGGGGCCCACGTTGGGTCGGTAGTGAATATTCCAATACCTGCTTGGGGTCATGGATTCGATCTAAGCCATCCAACCATGCTTGGTGAAGTTGGATGGTCGTGATTGTTTCTGAGACTGATATGGACAGTCCAGATTCAAATATGCTCAATCGGGCTAGTATAACACACCGAGAGATGTATGCTCAATCGGGCTAGTATAACACACCGAGATTTGCATCCTGTACGGGTATTTCGTACATACTTCATTATTTATGCTTGGAGGTTCGTGTTGCTCTGCTGAGAACAACACTCAGTCGTCATGCCACACCGATAATGAGTACAGGAAATACAAGGCTGGTCATGCATTAATTAATAATGCCATAAATTCACAAGGTATATGGGATTGTTGCCACATGCTCCAACCTGGATGAATTTCGTGTATTTAATTCACAGAATACTGGGATTGTTGCCACATGCTCCATTCTAGGTGAATTTAGTAAAGTGAAGAAGTATTCATCACTTATTAATGGCTTTATCTTTTGCAAGATGTTAGTGCATAATTTTGGCTTTTACAAATTTTAGCCTTAAATGAAAATCCACCATCAACATTAAGTCCCCTTCCTAGCGCATAATGGTTACGCTATTGTGGGGTAGGCATAATATGGTGACAAGTTTGTATACAGAAATGACCAAGCTAAAGTGAATATACATTTACCACATAGGTCGACATCGTCAGGTGTTTCCCCAGAACTGGTCGGTCCTGATTAGGATGGTGAAGGAAGCAGGACTTGATCTGGCGAGTCGCTTTGGTTTCCTCCGTACGTATCTAGACAAAGCTTGGTCCGTTTCTTGGACTAGGTGCACTCCCCTTCGTTACACGATAGCTTTCCTCAGATATATCCGATAAGCATCGTTGATCGCTATCTCGAATCGGTAGCCTTTATAGGTGGCAAGTAAAGACTCCTTTTCTCCTGGGATTCTGCTGACTTGCTAGATTATAAAGAAAAATTCTAAGGATTCTTCTCATCACATAGTCGTTCCTTCTATATCTCAGGTATTTCTCCGTACTTATCTGATCTTCTGATTGACTGATGATGATACATACATTTTTGTGTGCTCATAACTTCTTATTCTTTGCAGCTTATCATGGAAGCAGTGGGCGATGATCATTATGTAACTTCTCCAGAAAAGAGTTTCAAAGTTGACAAACCCGAAACTAATGCGCACGAAGAGGTAATGGCTAAAATTGACCTCCCACTTCGCGAAGTCGGTCGTGTTATACCGGGGATGTCCATTCTGCACCTGCGTATTGCCAGGGGACGCATATGTGCCCTTTCAGCTACGATCGACATGGAAGAGCGGTGGAGGCATGAGGAAGCGTTGCGAGCACCAGTAAGCGCAAGGGCAGAGAGATTTGCAGTGCGGTTAAAGAGGCGGAGGGTGGAGCATAAACGGCCAGCGGATGAAGATAAGCGTGATTATCCAATCCAGGACGGTGTGATAATCCTTGAATCTGACACAGACGTACCTGAGTGTTCGAAAGCAATCAGCGCAACCCCTAATGTTGTTGTGGCCTTTGAGGAAGACTTGGAAGCTGCTCCTGCCGATGATGTTAGGACGGAGAGTGTTCTTTGAAACATCCGAAGCGGAAGCCGAGGCTCGAAGGGAGAAGCGGTAGCAGAGTGATGGCGTTGAAGCAAGACCTAGCTTTGGTGCGGCGTGGTCTCTCTTCTTTGGCTAAACCTCTTTGCTTCTTTTCTCTTTTCAAGTGTATTCCCGTAATTCTTGAACATCTTTCTTGTACTCGATAGCGGTGAGTTCAAGATCTTTTCTTCTGTTTGCTTACTTTGAATAAAGGTTTATGTCATAACTCCTCATCAAGATTGCATCTGTATGTGCTCCTGACGTGAGATCTCCTTGGTCTTGCTGGGGTAAATGGCTCAAATCATCTTCCTTTTGTGCACACATTCTATTTCATTCTTCCCGTGAGATGTTTGCTTAGGGTTTCCTTCCTTGCTCTAGTGGGTTGATTTAGGCTGACTCCGGACTTTGTGTTTTTAGGGGTAAAGAGGTTCTCAGATGGAAATTATGCTTCAATTAAATTGAAAATTGAAAATTGAAACCCTAACTATGAATGCAAGTATTGCAATCATTTTCCGGAGGAATTACAAATATGATGTGAAATTGTAAAAGGAAACACGCTGGAGGAAGTAGCACAGCGTTTTATAGTGTGGAGGACGCTGGAAAGTGGTAGCACAGCGTCTTAATTACGGTAGGGCTGGAGCCATCGCAAGTGAATTGTTACGCCTTCTAGCTTTTCAGCGTTGATGAGCTTGCAGTAGGCGCCTAGGGTGACATCTGCTACCAGGTATGGTTCATCCTCCTTTTCGGTGGGTGAGTCAGGTGGGGTAGCCACTTTCACCGTAATGCTTCCAACCTTGAATGCGGTTGTCTTCGTCACTAGATCTCCAATTCCAAACGGGTTAGGACGTGTAGATGTCTGGACCTTGGACTTGTCAGACTCGTCGTCTTTGATCGAGACAGCTTCTAGGCTCCTAATAAACTGTTTGAAGGGGCCAGCCTCCCATTCACATCTCTTATCCGGGGTTGGTTTGTTGGTTGGAGCCAGTCCCCAGGACTTATCAGAGTGAGGAGCAGTTGATTGTAAAAAAGGTTGCACGATGAGACTTACTTGAGCCCGGAACCTTTTAATGTATGATGACAAGCTCTCTCTAGGAAGTTGTGTCACGTTGGCAAGTTGCAGGTGGCGCGGCAATAGGCAGTCATTAGGTCTAGACAGTATGTTGGAGATCCTTTCGGGTATCGGAGCCGGTAGAGGACAGACTCCTAGTGTTGCCTTGTCGTCGTGTATCCAAGAGCGCCCTAGGATCATGTCGTAGTTCGGATGTTCTCTGACTATGTAGAACTTTGCTTGTGTCGAGGCATCACCCAATTTTACTTCAAGATCGATGTATCCATATGCATCTCTGAGTTCTCCTTCTAGAGTCTTAATCACAGTTGGGTTGCGAGTAGCCTCCTGTTTTGAAATCTTTGCTGCTTTTAAGGTCTGGAGGGTGATGATGTTGAATTCAGAGGCCGTATCGATCAATGTGTTATCGAACTCGACATCCCTCAAACGAGCAATGTTTAAGAGTCCCCAATTTCCCTTGCTTGCATCTTCTAGCAAGTACTGAGGTTTCGAGACCGCTTCCTCTTCAGATACAAGCGCCTGCCTGAGACAACGCGGTTGAGGGCTGCAAATATGTCCTGACGTTGTGCTTTGGAGAAGTACAAGATCTCGCATAAATGTTCCATCATAGATTGTACAGTCTTGCGAACGGAATCCCCAGAAATCATGCAATTCCTGACAGGAAAAGGATCTCTACGAACACCTTCGTTTCCAAGCTGGAGTTCTCCCGTCTCTATCTTTTCTCTGAGGATTTGTTTCGCCTGTTGCAGTCTTTGGTTGGATGGTGAACGAACCTATGGTAGCGACAGTATTTGGGATCCGCCATATCTTTCTCAGTTGATGGACGTCTGATAGGAGGCAGCTTGATGGCATCGTCTTGAATCCATGCTTCTAAGAGTTCTATTACTTCACTCATGGGGAAAGGAAAGCCTGCATATTCGGTGTCTTGTGCAGGAGCTTTGTCCTCTCCCTTCCGAGACGAAGTCGTGTGTGCCGGGGATGCCCGCTTGGTTTGTTGTTCTGTTGCTGATGCTTTCCTTTTTTTCTCCCCCGCCCACCACACTCACAGAAGGACCGGTGTTGTATTGCTTGTTCGTGAGACGCCTGCTTCCTCGACATTCACGTGAATCTTCACTTTGAACAAATCTGGTTCTCTCTAGCAATGCTGGTGCAGTTGTGGCTGAACGTTTGGCAGCTTCATGGAGTTCGGAGAACGTTTGAAAGCCCGGATTCTCTAATAAATCGCGGTATAGGGGTATCATCCCATTAATGCACAGCTCCACCAATTGTCGTTCGGTGACATTCGGGTCGTGACAATCTAGTGCTTGGGTTCTGAACCTCTTAACGAAGTCGTTAGGATGCTCGTTGTTCCGCTGAAGAATTCTTCCCAGGTCTGAAAAGGTGATATGTTCAGACACGAAGAAGTACTTTCTGTAGAAAGCACTGACCATCTTGCTCCAATTGGATATGCTGTTAGGCGCGATGTTGTTGTACCAGGTGTACGCCCTTCCCGTAAGTGACTTTGAGAATTCTTTTAGGCGGAGAACATGATTGTATTCATGCTCTTCCAAGGATTCCAAGAATCAAGAGACGTGTTCACGAGCATTACCAGTACCATCGTAGAGGGAGAACTGGGGAGAGGTGTAACCTTTTGGAAGAGGAATTCGTTGCACATCTTGAGGGTACGGCGGCTGATGTTGGTGTACATCTGTTCGGTCTCCTTTGCCTCGGTTTTGGAGAAGTCGTTCTAGGTCCTCACGTGTGATGAAGTTGGACGGCTGGTCCCTTTCTCTTGGGCGTTCAGGAGCAACGCGAGTTTCTTCATCCATGTGGGCCGGGATGGAAACGCTTCCCCCGGGTTGTCGTGAATTTTGTGGTAATCGTTCAGTTAAAGTTTTGAGGAAAGTGAGTACCTCTTTCTGAGTTGCGGCCATATCCGTTTGAGTCTTAGCAAGAACTTCCTGCTTTTCCATCAAGTCTGCAATGGTAATGGACGGTGGTCCTCCTCTCGTCCCTCCGGCTCCTCGTCCCGATGAAGGAGTGAAAGTTGTTGCTCTGGTGACCATTGGAGGCGTTACACTTGAGGATATTCCGGGATTCGCGGAGGCGTTACGCCTACTGGAATGTCTCCTGCTCCGCTAGCGTTGGTGATAGAAGTGACGGCTCCACGAGATATATTGACCACGGTAGCTCAACTAACAGGTACATCGACACCGGGAGTGTTATCCACACTAGCTCCATCATAATTGATTGTTGATCAGCACACGAGTTCCACCATCTTGAAATGCATTGTTGATTGAATTGGTTCTAAGATCTACCCTTTTTGAAATTGATAAAATTGAATCGGATTTGAAGAAATTGACTTTACAACCGATAGATTAACCTCATTTGTGGTCGCCAATTGTTTATGGGTGAAAACTATTTCTCGCCATTTTGGTAACTTGGGGTGTGTAGATGAGAAATGAGTCTAAACCCTAAACAAATGCACTTGCCTTTGACGGGTGATAGGTGTTGTAAAACACCTAATTTTATATCTAGTATTTATGACTTCTTTGCTATTTTCCTTGGGAATTGCATCTCTTATGTGTGGTTTTGAGTTTATCAGGTGCAATGGAGTCATTCGGAACAAAAGAAGGAGAAATCATTCATATGGAGCGTTAAGGGCAAAAAGATCAATTCACTAGCGAGTGATATTTGAAACCGAGACTAAGGCACGCGGAAAGGAGGCAAACACTATTGGGAGCCGAGCCAAAAGGCTAAGGGGCAACTCTCTTTTGAAAGAATACTAGAGACAGCCAGCTAAGGTTAAGGGATAACTATGTGTTAAAAACACCCAACTGGGGTAGCCCTTAGGAGTGGGCGTCATTATCCAAACCAACTTCATTTTCTACACTAAAAATAGAGAAGATAATCATTCTTCTTCTTTGTCTGAGACAGCAGCTTGGATGAGTGAGATGCAGAAATGAATCGGAGAATCAGTGAAGATTAAAGAGGGGTTTTGTTATGATGAAGAAGGTCTGCTACTGGTGAAGGATGAGGCTGATTCAAAGGAGGAGATAGCTATTGTGATGGAAGAGGAATTCTTTGCTCGATTCGAACAAGGAAGGAGTTAATGGTGGTTGCATCGAATGGAAGAGATTCAGTGGAAGTGTTAGAGACTTGAGTGAATTAGAAGACATGGGTTTTCATCAGACTTGGTTTCAGGCAGAGAAATGACTCGATTGGAGTTGTTCTAGGGTTTGTGGCTCTGAGATGAATGATGGGTCTGTGAATATAATGGGTTCTGAGTTGATTTTAAAGGAGATTAAAGGGGTTTGTGTGTGCTGCTGCCAACGAATCAGAGATAATGGAATCTGCTACTGTTGGTGAACAAATTGGAGAAGATGGAAGGAAGTTGAGATGGGTTTTGGTTAGAATTTGAGTTTATGGAGTCTTTGTGAGAGAACAGATAATGGTGGATTGATGTTGAAATTGAATTTAGGTTCTGAAATTAAATTTGAGTTGAATTCAAGAATGATAGATGTGTGAGATGATATGGGAACTGGTGGGTTTGATTCGATTTGAAGGAGGAGGATTTGATGCAATTGAAGTTAGTGACTATGCTTGAAGGGTTAAGAAGATACGGGGAAGAACAAGCCCTTTGTTGTAATGAGAAGATACAGGGAACAAGGTTATGTTGCTGCCACTATTTGATGGAGTCAGGTGAGATGAACTGAAGACTAGAGTTGAATTCGTATTGGAATTGGGGTTGGTTGAGTTGGAGATGGTCTTAATGTTGGTTCTGGTGGCTTCAAGTAAGTAGTAGAAGGTGGAAGCTGAGCAGAAGTGGTAGCTTGGTGATGGTGTGAAATAATTGCAGGATTGTTGTTATAGCAGCAATAACCGCAGTTGTATGTTGGTGTTAGTGGTAGTATGGATTAACGTTGAATCTATAGGTTATGATTGATTACAAATGGTTGAGGCAGAGGAGAAGAACAACAAGAAGTAGATGGTTCAGCTGGCTGCAATTGAGTTCAGGTGTTGCAGGTGAGGGTTTGTTGTTGAGCAGTATCAACAATTTAGATGAATGTTAGGTTACAGGGTGGTGGCACTGATGCTGAGCTCTGGAGATGTTCAGTTGGAGATGTTGTTGGTATGGAAGATGGCATGGCTAAGGAAGTGATGTAGTTGCAGTTGTGTAGTGCGAATGCTGGTGCTAATGGAGTTGTTCTTTGTGGTCAGAGAATGGAATTGGGAGTTGCAAAATGTAAGAAATGTACCTAAATCGATG